>JAANSM010000407.1:0-29624 GCA_036850725.1 Orchesella villosa | reverse complement strand
CACTGGCTCCCAACTTCTTCCTTTCGGTTCAATTCCTTTCAAGTTGAAGGACGTATTGTGTTCCGTTATTTTCTTGACCAGCTTCTATTCTGATTACGCCAGTGTTATTCCCATATTTAGTCTTTTAAATTTAAACCCGATAGGTTTCAAATTTAGTTGGTAATTTACAAGATTCCCTTTTCAAGTCCCTGATTTCTGCGATGCCATCGACTAGTGGTACCAAACGTAAGTATGATTTGGCGTTGGCAATACGGTTTCTACGCATATTAATTAGCATATGCATTGTACAAGTGTATTTACTTCAATTTCGAATAAAATCTTTGAGGCAGGCAAGATAAAGGTTTTGGTAGAGTAATCAATTCTGTTTTTCTGCTAGTGAACGTGTATAGCGTGCATTTTTACAGCCCATAACTTACAAATGGGATGGAGTTGAGCTTATAAAACGAAGCGAAACTTTTCCCCATTTGACGTTCAAGAATTTAGCTGTAATGGCTAAAAGGCACATCGCATAAATAATTTTGCTCGCATCCATTTCATCTACATAGAGCATATATCAATATAGATTGTTGATTTGCATGGATATTTATAAGGGGCTCGTAAGAAATATAACGAGCATTTGCTCACTTTTTTTATTACCTCTCTTATCGTTTTCCCCTCTGACCCAAAGTAGTAGCTAGGTACAGCCTCAGCTCTTACTAATAGAAAAGGAAAGAGAAGAGAAGGGAGAAAAAACTTGGAGAATGGATTAGATCGATTCTATTTTTCCATGCTCATCAATTTTTCCTCTCTTTTCTTTTTTTCCTCCACAGCAATTTAAGACTAATCACAACTTGGGAGGTAGCAAACTTGTTTACTTTACTTTCTCCAAGAAAGTTGGTGATTCAGTTGGGAGCTAATAATAAACTTGTTGGGTGAAATTGCTGATTTTTTTTTCTTCAATCTTGTTTTGTATAAAGGGATGAAGCGAGGCGCTGACAGGGAGATGGGATCACCTTTGAAACGAGCCCGTAATTTAGGTCACGAACTTCGCATTCTTATTCCCTCTCGCGTAAGCTAATTTTTCAAACTTTACTTTATATGCATTTTGAAAAAAAACATTTTGATGAAGAAAAAGTTTAAATTTGAAAATTGATTTAATATGTTTGAATTTACTTAAAATATATACTATTATGTATCTATGTATGTATTTATTTGCATAAAAATGTGTTAAAATTGTGATAAAAGGTGGCTGGATCGATCATCGGAAAAGGTGGAAGTAACATAACTCGTCTACGGTCTGAGGTATAGTAATGCCATCACTTTATGTATATTTATTATATGTAATAATTATTAGCTCATGTTAATATAGTAAAATGTGAGTATGAAAAGTTGTGAACTAATTTTCCCATATATTATGTTAACCATGTTATTTTCTCCAACAACTAGCTCTGCATGAAGTTTGTTCTAGGGCTTTTGCTAGTCATTTCTCACTAGAATACTCAAATTGTATTCCTATAAAAGCTTACTTTAACTTTAGTATTACAATTTTGAAACACAAGTTTGGAACAGTTTTTTTTCAGGACATGAGCTCAGTGTAGAACTTTGTGTAAATTCCATAGGTAGATGTTGAATTTTCAAGGAGAAAGGTTGTATAAAGCGAATTTTAATGAGGATGAATTAGAGCTACAATGTGGTTATGAACATTGTAAATTGATAGGTAGATTAATTGATTATTTAGCAAATATTTCAACAAGCTAATATGAGAATTACGTTGTATTTGATAGGAAAGATTTTTTAGTCGTAAATTAGTGTAATATTTTTTTTGCAGAAGCTTCACTACAATTAATACTGCTAACAACTGATTATTATATTGGACCCGTTTTGTTTTTGTTTTTTTCTTGGCTGATTGATTGGTCTCCCATCCCGTTACATCCACACACAAAAACCCGAATCTCTAGAACAAAGCTACAATCAGCGTCCCAGACTGTCCTGGACCCGAACGGTAAAGAACCCTCCCATTCCACCGTTATATTTCTTTACAAAACAAAAAAAAACAACAAAATCAATTAGCAAATAACAACTGTTATCAACTCTTCCGTCAAACAAAAAAAAGAATCGACTTTTTCTCTCATTAAATTTGGTTGGATTAATTGTCCCGTTTTCTTTTTAAATTTCATTTTGGTCACATTTTGACATTAAAAAATTTAACGATTTGCATTTCTCAAAGTCTGCAATCGTATTCTAGATCTGTCCCTCTAATAAAAATATACAATTGCAGACATTCTAATAGTTTTTTGTTGTCTCCAATCATTTTTTTATTACTAAGAAACAAATTGACGTGTAGCATAATTTAATTAATTATGTCAACTATATATCTAGTGTCTCTTTAGAACTACTGATTTTGTTTAATGATTTTGTCGAGTATTGTAAAGAATCAGTTCTTCTGTTGCATTGAACGAGAATGTGTTATATATTAGTAAATGTACAAAGTACTAGAAACATAGTAGGTAGAGAAAGCAGTTGCCCAAACAAAGCAAAAAAAGTGTTTTTGTTACGTGCTAGAATTTGGAATGTAATTCGCTCTCTGTTTCCAGGCTGATTACTATTGCGGCGGATGATCAAGAAGTGACATTGAATGTGCTCAGCCAGATTGTGCCTCTCACTGATGACGTAAGCTTTAGTAAAGAGGAAGGATATATGAATGTATGAAATGATATCTATGCAGAAATATTTTTAACTAATTTATAATATATGATTTATCAGTCATCCAAGGATCGAAATAGTCGGGGAGGGAGTGTTTCTGAAACTTCGGATAATGTGGAGGTGAGGCTTCTTTTTCATCATACGCAGGTAGGCTGCATTATAGGGAAAGGAGGAGCTAAAATCAAGGAGTTAAGAGAGGTATGCAATATGCTAATATTTTTATGCTTCATTTGAATATGGTTCATTATGATGAAGTTAAATATTTTCAAGGAGTTAATGACCTTTTCGTATGTTTTTCTTTGAAGGCTACAAGTGCTCAGATAAAGATTTACGGAAGGTAATTAAATTAATCAGTTATTTTATCGATTTCCTTAACAAATGTGATTATGGGGTAGGTTGAAAATGTTAAGGTATATGTGTATACATACATAAATATATGTAATGATTCAGTTGCTGTCCTCGAAGTACTGATCGCGTGGTTGCTGTCTCTGGATCTGTGGAAACGGTGTTGAATGCTGTGAAGCAGATTGTTGCGCTCGTAAATGACGTAAGTGGATAGTTTCTTAGTTTTAAATTAAGTTATATATTTTTTAAATTGTATTTTGTTTTGTAAATTCAGAGCCCCATCAAGGGGGTAAGTGAACAATATGACCCTCATAACTATGACGAACTATATGCCCCACAATATGGTGGATTTGGAGAATCCAGAGGAGGAGGTTATGGTGGTGGAGATCGGTATAGACCAATGGGAGGGGGTGGAAGTAGCCGGGTAATGGGGGGAGGTAGTGGTGGGGGTGGTAGTGGTGGTGGCGGTGGAAGTGGTGGTGGCTCTCGTGGTTCAGGGAGAGGTCGTTCTGGTACTCGTCAGCGTGGAGGGTCATCCAACTCCAGTATGGGTACATGAGTCAAAATTTAAGTGCTTTTAGACATGACAATCCAATTTTAGTACAATGCTACATGCTCATTTCGTTTCACATTTAAGGGAGTAACGGAGTAGCTAGAAATGAGGATTATGATGCAGAGTTTGATGATGAGCGCACTACAACGCAAGTTACCATTCCCAAGGAGGTAAACATATTAAAACTATTTCTTTCATGTTAAATGCTAACTGAATGTTTCATATGACTTTGGCACACAAAAGAATAAATGAACTTAGGATGACTTTATGATCGAACAATTTGCTTGATTTTTATGAATCTAAATTTAATTACAGTATCATTTACTCGCTATTATTTTTATTCATTCTCAAGTCGATTTTACTTTATATCTCACCTATTCTAATCTGCTCTTCCTTTCTGTACCTTTACATAGTCTTAGTTAGTACGGAACTTCTTATTTGACTTACATTTTTATCATGACTTATTCACTTATGAATTGTGAACGTTTAGGAGTAAACTTCTTTTCTATTACAAATGACAATCCTAAGCAGATCCCAAATTGTGGTTGCAATAGTAAGAAATTACTTTGAGGGTTTGTAAATTTTTGTGGGATTGTCTATGCATGTTGAGAAAAATTGTTATTATTTGACGCCAATTTAAGGTTTCCAGAAATCCATCCTATTCTTAGTTGTAAATAGATGACTTAGACTTGAAATGAATTGAATTGAACTTTATTAACGTGTTTAACATGTATCAGCCTTAGAGCAGGCTGGTCTCCCTACAGTAACACAAATAATAATAATAATTCCAATGAACAGAGACACAATATCATAAAACATATCCAAGTAATTTTAACAGAAACCTTCACATATTTTGAAATACCATTTACATTGATGTGAATACACGAAGATATAAAATATTAGTTACTGGGGTGACTTGAGTTATATGGGTAGCACACTTTAGTTTTTACGCACCTAGTTAACTGGTCGGATAAAGGTTTGTAGTGGTGCAGTATAGCTCATTTTTAGAACATTTGTTTTGTTTTGTTGTGTACTTAGTATGCTGGGGCAATTATTGGTAAGGGAGGAACCCGCATTCGCAGGATTAGAGCAGAGTCAGGTGCGACTATAACCATAGATGACGCACTTCCAGGCGCAACTGATCGCATCATTACAATCTCGGGTGTTCCAGGTCAGATTCGAATGGCTCAGTATCTCTTACAATCCGCTGTGAAACAACAACATGACACGAAAGTATCACTATAAAAAAAGAAAAACAATTCAAAGTATTTCGCCAAGTGAAAGGTGAGCTTAGTTTACAAATATATTTGTGCAACCATTTGAAACTTCTTGAATAGAAGATGTATTTATTCTAAAGTACAATTTCAATAATGTCTTTTTATTCTATTTCTAGTGTAAAAGGACCATGGGGGAGAGAGAGAGGAAGCTGTCATAACACCACAGGAGACTGATTTACACACAAAAAATCATATTAATGTATTACCGTGTGGGAGTTAAAACAAGTTATCAATAATTTGCAATTTTTGTGCAAGATAAGAGAACAAAATTAAAAAGCGATGATATGATATGATGAGAAACAGAGAAAAATATCCTACTTATAAACCCAGCAGCAGCAAGAAAAAAAAGCATAATTATTGTTTTTTGTTGTTGTTTTTTGTTAACATTCAAAAGAAATGAAAAGAAAATCAAATGATTCGACAATTTTAAATACCGAATTTCAGCACAAAAAACCTTCTATATATATTAAAACAAAAAAATACTTCATATTACTATATTTCAGTAGGTATAACATAACACAAGAAGAGAAAAGATGTAGTAAGAAAGAGTGAAAAAGAAACACAACACAAGTTCAACACCACCTTCAAAGTCAACCCATTATCATTTAATGATGCATAAAAAAATGCAATACAAAATCCTATTAAATGCGTACATGATTGAATAGCATAAATAAAATACAAATGAGAAATGATTTTTTTAAAAGATGTGATAGATCCCTTTGGTAACCAATACTGTTTAGATTATATTATATATACAATATAGTATTAACTTCATTTACAACAGTGTAATTTATTCTCTTTTTTACTTTAAATAATGTCTCAATTCCGCTACCAAAACCGGAAGTAAAAAAAATTATCTCATCAATCACCCTCATTCAAAATATATGCAGTTTCCTTTTTCGTAGTTAATAGTTACCTAAAAATGTATACTCTTTAGTTTTTCTATTTTTATTATATTTTTGTTGGTAGTTTTTTATAGATAATTCTTGTAAAATCTCTGTTTTTTGTAAAAGGATGATAATTAAGTTGGCTGAATGATTTTGATGAAGGTTGTTATTGATATAATATAAAGATATTATACATGTCATGAAAATTCCCCAAAAAAACATGAATAGAGTTTTAAAATTGATGAATGTCTAATATGTGAATTTGATATGAATGTTGTTGTTGATGCTAATGATTTGAAAATGAAATGATACGATATGATATGCTGATAATGACGATATTCTCTCTCTGGTATTGTATTTCACTGTTGTTCCACGGTGATCCAAATCCGCACTTAAAAGTTACTTAAGATGCGATAAAAAATATAAAACCAATTGTACGAAGGGTATTTATGTGATGTAGGGAAGTTTTTTGTGAAGGAATAAACCAAAAGTTTTTAAGCACCATTAAATTAAATAAGTACATTGTCGTCGCGTTGGCTTGGTAATAAGTTTTCATCAACATTAATTTATCCCGCATATTTAAACTACCAGCACATTTTGTTGTACCGTATTAAAGTCGTATAAAAAACGAAAGAAGTTGGAGTTGAGAAAATCGTTAGTAGAGGAAAATTTATTAGAAATGGATGTGAACACTAAACTGGTAAATATTTGAGACTACTTTGCGAAATCTATCAACATTGATAAGTTTCACGTACACTTACATACAGACTGCGCCAATGGTTATTAATTAGTATAGCGAGTATTGTATTGTATTCTAATCTGCTCTTCTTTTCTTTACCTTTACATAGCCGTAGTTAGTACGGAACTACTTATTTGACTTTCGTTTTTATCATGGCTTATTCACTTATGAATTGTGAACGATTAGGAGTAAACTTCTTGTCTATTTCAAATGACAATCCTAAGTAGATCCGAAATTGTGGTTGCAATAGTAAGAAATTACTATGAGGGTTTGTAAATTTTTGTAGGATTGTCGATGCATGTTGAGAAAAATTGTTATTATTCGACGCCAATTTAAGGTTTCCAGAAATCCATCTTATTCTCAGTTGTAAATAGATGAGTTGGACTTTCACTTGAAATGAGTTGAATTGAACTTTATTAACGTGTTTAACTTATATCAACCTTTACATAGGCTGGCCTCCCTACAGTAACACAAAAATTAGGATCATTTCGGTAGTTGGACAGTCAAAAAATACAAAAACAAGTCATAGCCATGTAAAACAGTATTATTTATAATATACGAAGATCGAGGTTCTAAATTCTAACAATTTTTTTTACACTATCAGTAAATATTTCCATTGTAAGATCTTCATCAAAAATTATATTTTTGCTGATTAGCTGATTCCATTCGTGAATAGTGTACCATTGGATAGATTTTTCAAATAACACATACTTATGAGTACATACATTGTACTTTGGTATTAGTTTTGTATAATGATGTGTGGTACTATACCAGTCTTTGAAGAGTGAGTGTAATAATTTGTTTTAAAATATTTTGCTTCGCATCGCATGGCAATGCATGGACTTAAATAAAAATTTCATAGAAATGTGCAGTCATTGCCTTGTCTATATATACATAATATTAATTCAATATTCCTTCGTTGACACAGTAACCAGGCAATAATTTCATGGATTTCAAGCATAGTATCGTAGGTAATTTATTACAAATGTAAAATAAAATGGAAAACCATGACTACATAGCGTTTTTTAATCAAAAATATCCAAAATGTATGACTCCGACGGGAGTCGAACCCGCAATCTTCGGATCCGAAGTCCGACGCCTTATCCATTGGGCCACGGAGCCTATGTTAAATATTGGAGGCCAAGCAACTGCTCCACTTTGCTGGCTTTGCTTTTTTACTATGCCAACTTACTACGTATTTTCGTAAAATCGTAGCTTAGTATTGCTTCGCTATCATCAATGATTTCAATAAAGTTGATTACGGCATCAAGCATGCTCAAAAACTTCTTGAGCAAAAACAGTGTTGAGCTATACCAATGTATGAATGATGGAATTCCACTAACAACTAGTGTAATGTTGTCCCAACTGAAGTGGGGGAATGGACACTAGTGTTTATGAATCGTATCAGTATCATAAACTAATGGGTTAATAACCAACAAAATTCTCAGAAATAACTTGTCCAGATCCTCTTTCATGACTTCACGATAATATATAATGGATTATACCAATTTGTTTTAGCGTAATATACTGCCTCTGTTCATTATTGACACGGTGTAAAACTATTGCAAGACCCCGCTTGTCATTTAAATGATTTATTAGAAAATGTGCCCATAAGGATGCACTGGTTAGTGTTTCGTAGAATGTATCCTAAACTACTTTAAATATTATGGATTTATTAAGTTTAATATGTGGACTTCTTGGAGCATAGTCAAAGAAATTAGGCTTATGAAAACGGTAAATTGGCAGAATGTTTGATCAGTATGTCCAGTGTGTTTATACCTTTAATTCTTGAATTAGTGACGAACCTATGTTACATGTGTGAATTTCTGCGTAAAAGCTCAATTCCATACTGACTCTGAAGTTAACCAAATTTTATACATATGAACCATAAATGTACTATATACCAAAGGACTGGTTCAAAGCAGACTTTGCGCTTGGCTCTATTTTAAAGTAGCTAACTTGTTTTGTTAACACTTCTATGTTTTGCTTTGTCTCAACGTTTAAAAATCGAAAATTCCGTTATATCGATGCGGTACACCGTTGACCGAAAGGAACTTTGCGTCCTTCTACATTAAAAGAAACTAAAACGAATTAATGAAAAGGACAATATGTCATGCTAACAAAAGGAGACTTGTTTTATAATGCTCTTCAAATTTAATAATTTTGATGATGATGTTAGACAACAGACAGACACAAATTTCAAAACCTTTTTTAATAATAATGCCAACAACAGAAAATATAATGGATTTATAATGTAGTACGGTTTACAATGGCTTTCTTTTTCAACCCAAACCCATGCACACATAATATTATGTAAATTTATCTGGTTACATAAATATTGCTACTTAATTAATAAAGATGTTACCATTGCTACTTTTACATGTCCCAAACAGCTAGTACTTCGCAATCAAATGTACACCCTAGTAAAACGCATGTCATGGTGATGAGCTTTTAACAAACCTTTATTCAAAATCACCGAAGGAAAACACCAATTTATAATATATTATGACCAACAAATCTAAAAGTTGTGCCAAGTTTTAAGTAAATTCTTTAGAAGTACATATGTTTTTGTAACCCTCTACACACTTCCTTTTCATCCCTTTTGGTTTTTAAAATCTTTTTTTTAAATCAAATGATCAGATTAAATTTTTTTGCTTAAACTACATATATAGTTTTTACATAAGTCATCAATCTTTCATCTCTTCAAGAAAACAACTGACCATGCTTACTTATCTACATCTATATGAATGTTTAGGAAATTTGTCAATCAAATCTAAACACACTTGTCCCTCTCAAGCACCAAACCTTATTGAATTCTAAAACAAATACTTGTCATCTCTCTATACTCTAAATGAAAAGAGTGCTACACACAAATAAGATTGTCATCCAGCCCCAAACTTTCATTCATAATTTATACTATATAATAACAATATATTATATTAGTCTCACAGAAACTATATACTACTATTTAGTTAGTGACACAAGGTGTCGAAACGTTAACCATGTGGTGTATTTTAAGTTGCTTGCTATTGCTGAAATATATATGTATATTTTAGTAGATATTTGATACCATAATACGTATTAATATTTTAACCATATATATTTTGCTCTAGGATTTAATTAGTAATTATTTTAATTTATTAGGAAATATATATGTGGTACACAGGTGAATAATTTCTCTGCTAAAATGTCATAATATATAACAACAGTGATATATAATATGTAAATTTGTTGCATAAAGTAAAATCTAAACAGTGTCTATCAATTAGCAACATGGAATCAGTAGATGAAATTGGTAGACATGTATAAGTATATTATAATGTTATGCGTATGAATGAGTGAGTAGATATCAGGAAACTAGTCACTATAGTGAATAAGCGAGCGACAATACGACTCAATTTTTTTATTAGTTAAGTGTGCATACTTGTTATCTACGTAACCTTCTGCTACACTGTAGTTCTTTGAAGACCATTAAAAATAAGATGTGGTGATGTTATTTTGCTGTTAGCTGTTAGATTGTTAGTAGTTGCTTTGATTCTTAATGGATATAAACTATTGTACATTGTACTCCAGAAAGATCCAAATGCTTTCAAGAGAAGGGCGAATTTCATGAACCATTTTGACCACATGGTAGTTGGTGAGCTACTGTATATATATTATGCTTATTTATCTACTTATTTATAAACACTTAGACAATTTGAGATTCGTCGGATTTGACAATGATTTTAGTAACCTAAGTATGGAATGTCATATTAAATAAATGAAGACATCGTAATTTGATCGTTTAGGATGGGTGTCATCATCAAAATCATCCGGTTTAGCTGACGTTTGTAAAACTGTCGTTGAAGCTTTTTGAGGGGGAAAGTGAGATTTTTAACTAGAAACATTAAATTTAGTGATTGAAGGACGAGTATCTTTCTCATGTGACATTTTATTAACAAAACTCAATCGTGTTGTTAAAAATATCGTCGATTTTTGCTGCCCTACTCTAATTTAAATCGTACTGAGATAGAGTACGAGCAAAGATCTAATTATTATATACAAATATTTCGGCTATAGCATTTACATAATCTCTACTCGTGTGTATATTTTTCAAAAGCATGAAACTAAAACAAACTTTGAGAATGATTTTTAATTTGTGCTGGTGTTATCTTCTTCTGTGTCCTTGCCCACGCCATTTGTCAGCAAATCCATGTCATTATCTTCCGATTGTAAGTAGGGATAGACTTGTTCGGGCTCGGAGGAGGATCTTTTTCCAAGGAATTCTGAGCCAAGTCTCCCTCGCTTCCAAGAATAAGCATCACCTGACCTTCTCTTTCCAAGGAATTCGGAACCTAGAGCACGCTTGTTCATTACGGGAACAAGGTCATCATCGTCATTTTCAAGGGTGTGTAATGGCGACGCATTTTGATCACTGACTTGTTGAGAGCTGAGGATGGGGGGGTTTAGGAAGTAGGGGAGAGGATACATTTCTTGGTGACTGGTTTCGGTATATGAAGGATCGAAGTCTCGCTTCCCAAGAAACTCTGAGCCCATTCTTCTCTTCCCCAGAAATTCAGAACCCATTCTCCTTTTTCCTAAGAACTCAGAGCCCATTCCTCTCTTTCCTAAAAATTCTGAGCCCATTCCTCTCTTTCCCAAAAATTCTGAGCCCATTCCTCTCTTTCCTAAAAATTCTGAACCCATTCTCCTCTTCCCTAAAAATTCGGAGCCCATTCGTCGTTTCCCCAAAAACTCTGAGCCCATTGCCCGTTTCCCTAAGAACTCGGAACCCATTCTTCTCTTTCCTAAAAATTCTGAGCCCATTCTCCTCTTTCCCAGAAATTCTGAGCCCATTCCTCGTTTCCCTAGAAACTCGGAACCCATTCTACGCTTGCCTAGAAACTCTGAGCCCATTCTCCTTTTTCCCAAGAATTCCGAACCCATTCCTCTTTTCCCTAAAAATTCTGAACCCATTCTCCTTTTCCCCAAGAATTCTGACCCCATTCCCCTTTTTCCTAAGAATTCTGAGCCCATTCCCCTCTTCCCTAAAAATTCTGAGCCCATTCGTCGCTTTCCTAGAAACTCCGAACCCATACGTGCTCGCTTCTCAACAACTTCTTCTGAATCCTCAAATATTGGCGGATCCGATCTAGAAGTTTGGAATAGTCATTAATACAAATATTTTCCTTCAAAACTCATAACCCACATAAATGCATTTAACCATAGCAATCTTACCGCTTTCCCAAAAATTCTGAGCCAATTCTTCTCACTGGTCGGAAAGGTATACCTAGACGCTGTTGACCTTTCAACAACCGAGCTTGTCCTTTATAGTTACTTTGAAGAGCCATTAGAAGTAAACGAGCTAGATCTTGAGGGTCTGTCTCAGGATCTGGAAAATCTAGCAAAACCAGAAAGCATTAGAATATCCTTGCAATTTCCAATGCAATAGAAAGCTTCCTTAGACTTACTTAAGTCAACATCATGAGCAGATAGAATGCTAGCCTCGTCATCCCCTTTCCTACCGGAAGATGATTCTGCTGCGCTCGTGAGTTGAGTGAAGAAAAGAAACAAGTACAAAATTGGGATGCTTAGCCATGACTCCATCCTGCGTTCCAGTGTAGGCGACTATTAGATTCCTCAAACTCCAACGTTCCCTAAAATTATCATGACAAATTCTAGAAACTTAAGGATAACCAAGTATAAACATTCTTTGACACCATAACAAACGTAAAACGTCATCGGTTGATTTCATTACCGCACAAGCTTGAACCATCGATTCGATTACTGTCAAAACCTTGAGACGCCTTCAAATCTATTTTGCTTAGGTGAACTACGTAGGCGGAGGGAGACTCCAGGGTCTTTTACGGTATGAATTTAAAGCCTATTTATCTACAAGTCTATTTTCGTTGTTGCCGAGGGAAGCAATCCAACCCACGCATTTTCCCTTGCTTTCTTCCCAAGTGCTATAGAAACACAACTTAACGGAACCGAATTTACTTTTCCTTAAATCGCTATAGTAGTTTTTCCTCTTATGTTTGCTTTCTTCTCATGCAACTAAAAGGTTCACAGCGTATTTAGTCATGATAAAGAAACATTACGGATGTTTTCGCTTTGTTGAACTTCGTGGATACGTTTCTAATGCAACTAATGAGTATACTTATATACAAGCCATTTTTATATGGGGTAAGATATAAATAATAATAATACAGTAAATTTATGTCCCACTTTTTTTTACTATAAGAAAGAAGTTGATTTCGTAGAAAGGAATCTTGGGTAATAAAAAGCATAATATGAAAAATGGCATGCATTTAATTGTAGTGTGCTCCAGAAACGGATGCAGTTGTAGTGCAGTCAAATACCATGCCATCAAAAGCTATATGTTTGTTCCACATCAGAACATGTCAAAGAATGTTTGTGTAATGCTGAGTGGGAGAAACTCCCTGATCATATCAGTGAAGATTGAATAAATAAAGCCAATTACAATAACAATGTTGCTTCAATAAATGCGGCGGAAAACTAATTTTTATGTACTTATTATGAATTCAGCATTAAGTAAAAAAACTGAAACGAAATTTACATGTATCAGTTCATCATTTAGTTCACAAATTGAAAATTGATTTAGGTTATAAAAAAATGTCTCAATGATATCATTGCAGAACTTATACATTATTGGTTTGTTTGATGCTTCCTTATACTGAGAAATTTCTAGTTAATTTTTTACTACCTTACCAAATGATTCTATTGGGAAATCGACCGCTGATGTAATTTTTCCACCCACATGCTAGTTTACTATACTTTAAATAGTATTACATCATTCTATTTGTACCTTTACATTCATTCCATGCTATATCAAAACAATAATGCATCCAATAGCTAAAATAAGAAAAAAAGCCTTTGAAAGGGATGAAAGGAAAGCGGTGAATGTTGAATGTATACTATAGTGTCGCGTCTAGAACATTTTCAATCATGCTGTTTGACTTTAATTTGCCGGTCATCGTTCTTGGTTGGAGATAGTATATGCACTTTACAATTTAGTAGGGTCTTCTCAAGGATTTTGTTTCAAATTGAATTCGCCAATATTAGAATTAGAGCCTATTGCTTCCTTGCTCTTATCGATTTTGGTTGAGATGTCGATACCACTTCTAATATATTATTGAAGTTCTTCTTAATATGAAAGTCTTTCCCAAGGTGAGATGCCGGAGGATGTTTCTTTGACATTAGGTTTTTTCTGAGAATGCAGCTTCAAAATTTACAACAGCATCTCAAATCTAAGAAGTTTCTAAGGAACTTTCAGCCAAGGATTCTTGTAAGAAGCTATATGATGAGAGTTCAATCCCTTCTTTACATTGTCTCACATTTCCCCAGTCCACAAATCTAACTTTATTCCCTTGAAACCCCTTCGATTTAATAGGATTTTAGAAACTACTTAAGCTTTCATTTGTCACAGTCAATATCGTTTGTGAAAGAAATTACATGTATTTAAAACGTATAGAACGTATCGCTAAACTAGGCTAAACTATAAGTATCACCAGACCAGTAAAATATTTCATTCCAAATCATGCTAAAATATGAATGCTCACTAGCATTCCCCAATCTTTCCTATGAAGGCGATAGCAAAGAGAAAGCAGAAGTAGAAACGTTTGCTTCCGCTTGGAAAGTTGGCACCGCATCAAACGATGTCAGAAAGGAAAGTGAGTGAGAGGGTGAAATAGAAAATCCTGAAATCTGATCAGCTCACACACATTTGAGGAGAGACACTGCATCCCGAGAAAAGTTTATGGAAAAAGTACACAATGGAGAGACTGCAGTTTAGTCCATATTGCAGAAGAAGTGATACTCTCTCTATATAGCCAGCTACCTCATCAACGACAGTGACAATGTGACTTGATAGTGATGCGAGGTGATGATGATGACGCACCGGAAAGTTGACAAAGTGAAATCGACATACAACTTATGTACATTTCATTTTCCATCTACCAATTTTATCAACCTCACCGACTACGGTTCTTTGTCTTTTCATTGTTTACACAGTTGTGTTTGTATGAGTTATGTTGTATGATTATAAATGGTGTTCATCAGTAAATTGACACTTTTCGGTTCCACATGTAAGTAAACTACCCACCTGTTCACGCGGAAATCCTGGCGATTACGCTCAAACAAAAAAAGTGAGTAAGTAGTGGGTAGTGGGAGCGGTGAAAGGATTTGTGGGAGTTATTTACTTGAAATTATGATAAATTTCGGGTGCTAAATTTAGAACAAAACATACATAAATAAGTTACGTAGCTGTGCACTGCACTAGATAAGAATAAACAGTGTTATTCTTTAAAAAAAAGTCATTTGATAGATTTTGTAATTAAAAAGATACAGTGGCTAATTTTAATTCTTCTTTATTCAACAACTTAACAAGGCTATCCAAGAGGAAGAGATACGTATATTAAAGAGTAAGTTCAAAAGAAAAAGAATTGTGACAAAATAAATGGCAAACACATGATGTCAGTAGAAATAAATATGTTAGTAAATCCAACTTAAGCTTGTAAAAGGATTAAGTAGGGGAACATTTTATTTCGTTACACTTTGCCCCTCTTTTCTCGAGCTGGTGCTTTGGTGCTAGCTCCTCGCTTGTTGCATTCCATTCAAGCTTCACTGAAATCAGGGAATTCTTCTGATGGCTCTCCTTCCCCTGCTGCTCCATCCTCCTTCCTGATTTCTTCCGGTGATCTGAGATCTATAGCAAACTTCTTTTTCTTTTTTATTCCTCCTTTATCACTTTCCCCATCGGCAGAGCCAGTTGAGCGAGTTTCACTAGTCCCATCCTTTCCCTCGCCCTTCACCCGCTTGCTATACACTTCAAAAGCGCTGGCCAACTCAATCGTGAGTTTCCTTGCAGTTTCCCGACTGTCACACACAAAAGCATGACATCGGAACGGTAAACTATCTGCTGTTACTTTCTGATTCTCATTCACAACAATCATGGCAAACACACGGGTGTACACAATGTCTTGGACCCCGTAGGAAATCGCCTCGATTGGAAATCTTCCTGTGGGACAGGATGGATTTTGATTTTGTGGCATGGGACTAACATGAATCCCAGAGCTTGACACCTGAAGTTTGAGTAATGCGAGGGGCTGCTTGTCAGAGGTGAGCTGCAACTTGGCCTGCTTTACCATTTCGTCCACGGGGTTCCTCGTGTATTTTATACCCCACAAATGAGACGTGGTTCGGAAACCCAAATACTTTACGACGAACGTTGTGCTCCCCACTTCCTAATTACGAATATATTATATTTCTATTTTAGCTCTAGCTCCTTTTTTGTAACTAATTTTTAAATCGTCAACTGCATCTTTTTTTTTAATTTATTTTAGCTTACCATTTTAAATGTTGTTTTAATTTCCAACAAATGAATTGATTCCTTCTGAAGGTAATTCGTAGTAAGTTATCCCCTTGTCAACAAGAATTTACTATAATTCTTTCGCACTCAACCACGGAAACAAAACTGTTCCTATGACAAAACTATGACAGTATAGTAAATGAAATCGCATCACTTGGATCGGATGACAGCTAAAGAATGACAGGCTTTGCCGAAGCCATAGTAAAAATATTTCATGTAATCCATTCAGCAGAATGCCTCAATGATCACACATTTCCGTCACTTTTTTTTTGCTACGCATATAGATGCATACGTTCCTCCCTTAGCGATTGTGGGATTCCTCTCTGTTACTATCCCTACTACCGTTACGTTTTACGTAGGCTACACAACAATAGTATATCACATGCACTTGCACAAACCACACATGGAAAATATTTGCATATACTTATATATCTGTGTGTAACTATGTATGCATCCGCAACTCCACTATTTATGTGCACCTTTTTTCTATTTGATTATTTATTATTTATGCAACACTCAAGCTATATACCTTTAAACTTTAATGAAAAACCGGAAACGTGGGTGTGGGTCTAAAATGATCACTGTAATAAAATGAAATACATAATAGGTAAGGACCTATGTGTGTATGTGCCTCACAACAAGCAACAATGGGAAAAAATAGGGCTAGAGCGAGAGCTCAGAGATGATTTTTGACAATGGAGTGCACTAGCTGAATAGAGTTGTTCCGGATATGAACAATTATTTTAAATCAGGATTATGGTAGTGGTAGAGTGCTGAATAATGACTCGGGTGTGGTTTACCTGCTCATCATCAGTGAGCAGAGGAGAGCCAACTGGGGGTTTTGGATAGAAAATAAATATATTGTGCAATGCATTTTTGCCTATAATCTCCATCTACTTATTTAACCTAGCGCACCTATAAGCAAATGAAAAGTGTATTTATGATGTACAGACTAATATTGTCACCTGAAAAGTACTCTTGACAAGGTGTGAGTTTATTGAGTGGGCTTATCGGTAAAAGAATATCGGCTTTAAAGGTTGATTATCAGTTACTATGGGACGTGATAGTCTTATCTTGTGTGTGAATTTCACCAATTAGTTATCAAAAATGCAGTTTATTCGTATTCAATGTCTAGTCTCTTGACGTCCTTTTTATGATCCTCTGTTTCCTTACTGATATTTGGTATTGGTATCGACAATATGACTTTTTAAGTATACATGTGGTGGTTTGAGTGTCAATGTCAACAATAAATGACATTTGTTCATACGTCAATAAAGATTAAAGCAACATGCAACATGAAAAAATATATGAACAAGTTGTGTTTCACTTGTAATTCGTGAAGATTGATTGCTTAGGTGTTAGGGAACTGGAGAACCGAAAATTTTGCATGGGATATATTTTTTTAAAGAAGTTAAGCTCGTGGACATTTGCAATTACATGAGGATTAGCTATTTTGGTATTGAGTAATATTTTGTAGAATGACTTTGCAAGTATAAACTAATGATAACAATGTAAAAAAAAACTGTGTCACAGAATGATTACAGCATGTTACATTTAACAAAGCAGACTACTTTTACTTTACGCACCATCAGAATCAGGGGTAATTACAAAATTGGTTTCAAATTGGATTTACATGATGATGATGATGATGACTTACATAAATATGGGACGTGTATGAATGACGCAACACACAAAGTAAATTTCCGTTTCGAAACTCTTCTTCCGTTATGAAATGTTGAGATAATGGGGTGAAAATGTCAAAGTTTAATGCATCGTTTAAAAGAACAGCTTTGGAAGAATGATAAAGAAAGAGTGATCATCACAAGAACGAAAAGTCAAATTTTGGAAGTGTGTAGGCATCCATCCACATTTGACATTGGGACATTAGCAAGGTTGACTGATATCAGAAAGAAGGGGATCTCGGTTCACTACTCCACAAGATAATTATTTGCATGTTATTTTCGCAACTTGACTTTCTATAACGGAGCTAGAGACTGCTACTGTTACTCTTAGTGAGAAGGTCGTTGACAATATACTTGACTTCTTTCCATCATCCAAAACCCGTTAGTCAGATTGATTGCATCATAATTTCATATGGAAGCTCACCACATCATCTTCAGAAATTCAGATTGAGAAAGGGAATGATAGTGACTGAGTCAGGTCAGACCATAGCTACAACTATCAATATCAACTCGAGCTGGTGTTACGTTAGTAAAAATGGAATGTTAGGGAAGGAAGCAGTAAGCCTTATGATAACTGATGGTGAGTAACGTAAAACGGAACTGAGACGAATGTCATGGAAAATCAAATGCCCACACTTGATGATGATGATGGTGATGTTGATAAAATCACAAGAAAGTTTGTTGGAACCCTGAACCATGTCATGATGCCAGTGTAATACAGCGTATTACAAAATGGTATCAGTATCAAAACCAATGCAGCTGGCAGCTACAAGGAAATTACTTTCCGTCCCTCTTAATAAACACACATCCAACCGACAAATGTAATTAAAGACGTGCCAACACCAAAAACTAAGCGAAAATTGTCAACTCATTCATGCCGACTTTCTAATTGGATCCAAGTAAGGGAGTAAAATCATGTATTTGGGAGGGATATACTTATATTTGTTGTACATAGAAATGTGTATGTACTTATGTATTACATGATCAAAACGAACTTAAAAATCTCTACAGAATAAAGCCGTAGTTGTAGCTCTCTTTCTCTCTGTGTTTGATAGCGATTCGACGTAAAGATAACAAAATTGATGGATGGGATCCGCTTAAGCAGCTCTCCCTATCTGGAAAGCTACAAGTTTTTTTTACTCGAAACCGTTTCACTTGGAATTTGTGGCATTTTTTCTGATGAAAAAAAGAACCTTATCAAAAACTATTTTATTGAATTACTTTCTTTCAACCTTTTTCTACTTCTACTGAACCAGTGTAACTATATAAGAGTACACCAAGAAAAATGCTTTATTTCAGAGAAAATAAAATGAGGAAATTTTCACAACTTTTCCTTTCCTCTTGTTCAAATTCAATATGAAACACCTTAGCCTCTCTGTATTGTACAAGTAGTGGGCTTTTATTAGTGTCATAAAGAAAAGTCAAAGTGCATCTTCCCACATGAGAACAGAAAGTCAAAAAACATTATTGACTCTTGTCCATTCTCCATTTATGTTTAACATTTTTGTCAAAAAAATTAAAGTTTTCCCACATGACCAATTTCAAGGATTTGGAAAGTAAAGGGAAACGTGTTGGCAGAAGTGGGAGGAGGAGACTGAAAGGCAAATCATGAAATTGCTCACAACAGTTTTCTCAATAAGACTGCTAGATGCATAACAAAAGGAGAAAATAGGGAGGTGGTTGCAGCATAATGTTGTCCTTTACTACAGGAACTTTTTTTACAGCAGTTACATTTAAAAAGATTGTGATTAATATCAACTGGCGATATATAAAAATGTGTAATCCATATATTTCCTTGTCTCATTCTACCACCCACGTACGACTACTTCTCATTCACAAAAAAATTCAGGTAATCACGACATGGAGCATCTCAGGTGAACATCGATTCTCATGTCGACCACGCGGCCAGTAGGCTGGACTAGGTTTGTATTAGAGGAACACAATGGAATTATTAATTAATCATGAGCAAATATCTGGATCAGTTTCAACTAGCTCAGGCATATATGTATAACTATATACTTTTATATGTCTTTCATTATTCCGAGCGTTACTGAGTACAAACCCGTAATTAAGTCACACTGCTCATAATTTATTCCGTTGAATAGAATAGGCTTGGCATTAGAGGAGACCGGGCATCAAAAAAGGAGGAAATGGAGATGGAACACTAGCTGATAATAGCATTGAGCATCCTCCATATATACAGTATAAACCTCGATTCCTTGATGCTTAACCATGAACCTGTCGAGCTTCGAAGGGGAAAGTGCAATGAAGGAATGAATGGAATAGGATGGGATGAACTTCCGAGAAGAGTTTTCAGTGACTATTCTCCTATAATGCATTTAATACAGAGGGTGATTTGATATATATGCTATTATATTTGTAAGGTACTAACCAAGTTATGAAGTGTCAACGAGCAAAAATGAATGCAGCCTCCATTGACTCTCCTCCCTTTACTGAGGACAATGAACGGGGAGAGAGTGTTGTGTGAAATGGGAAATGTGCTTTTGAATGTAAATGACTCCTGGGCCTACCTTCCTGGATGAAGTTCTTGGAGCAAAAGTTTCCCTCCTCATTTCTTTACTCAACCAAAAAGCTACTTTATCATAATATCATGAATCATGAATACAATGACAAAAATTACGTATGTTGGCTCCTTGCCTCGGAACCTTAAGAAGCGTGTGGACCACCTTGTTTTTGTAATATAATATACAATAATATATGCATTTTTAACTGTAGATTTTGCGTAACTTTATACAACGCTTTGCTTTGTTGTAACGACAAAATCTTGCGACAACAAATCTAGTCCTGTGTTCAAACTCGTTTATGCTTTCACGTTAATGCTCATTTTTTATGAAGTGAAAAACAACTCTATCGCTTGCAATATCCAATACAGAAATGCGTGAGTGTTTGGTTATCAAAGAAAGACACACGCGTTAATTAGCAAGGTACGTGTGTGTCTTGCAGCTGGATGCAGATGCAATGATTTCGAGTAGGTTGGGAACAGAAGTGATGCATATAATTATCTACAAACAAAACACAATTTTTCTCCATATTCTTTGTTGACATGATTGATAGAATTTTTCCTCGGATTTTCAACCTACGACATAATTCTAATTGGCTGTCGTTAAGTACACGAAAAGGTTACCGAATCTGACTCTTCTGTTTTTGGTATTACAATGAAGATGAACGTTACGGTTCGAATCACGTTGAGTGACCGAATTGTTTTCCTAAAACTGATGCATTTGTATTGTTCACAATATCTATGTTATTTTTTTATATCAACTTGGTATATAGCAAAAAAGTACACTTTATCATTAATAAATGAGCTGTAGCTTTGCACCTTTTTTGCATTCAAGTTTATGACCTCGATTTTTAATGTATATTTTATCTTTCTACACAAACAACAGAAAAAGTGAGCATTCCTCCTATTTTATCGCATATAGAAGAGGAAGAAGAAGAAAGAAAGCGAACAGCGCGCAGTTCCAGAAAGTCCTGAGTGAAGAAAGCAAGATTCAAATGGGAAATATATATTCTTGTCTCTTGAGGATTTTTCACAATAAACAAAATCGTAAGAAGCTACATTTCTATTGCATACTTTTCACTTTTGTTAAAATCGAAAGAATGAGCTGCGAACTTACTTATTTTAATGGCGATGCGATGAACCTTCATGTTTTAGATGTATTTTTACATAATTTTAAGAAAGTTATCATTCATGAATTTCATGGTATACTTTCTAGTTGGAAAGGCCATGGGGTAGTAATTAATTTGAATTCACTGTGCTGCAGAACTTTAAAGGGGAATACTACTGGATTCTATCGTTTTGTCATTTCTCTCCCAATTTTGTCACATAATATCTTGACCTACCCTTGTAGCCATGCTAAGTATATGTATATTAAAGGTAATAATGATGACATCATTTTGTCGGGAATACAAAGTAGCTATTGCGTTTGGGGAACAGGAGTCGCTTTGATCATGTAAAGTGGACAAGTGATTACGTTTATTACTTTCACTCGACAGTAGCACCAACAGTGGTCACACACAATGATTCAGCTCACTCGAAATTTTGTTTGAAAATCATTGTGGTGGAATTAGACTCTACTCAACTAGCTCAACATCTATATGCGGCATGCACTACACCACAAAAGTTTCAAAGTAGGAGGCAGTGTCGGCATGCCTTTTTTCCCTTGAAGCTAATACTACATACAACTTTTTCAAATAGGAAAAATGGGCAACAACTAATGTTTACTTGAGGTTGGTTAGAAGACGCTCGGGAAAAGGATGTAATTTTTAGAATAAGATTGCCTTCTTGCCTCTGAAGTTAGAAAAGGAAGAAAGAACCACTGTGCCTTTTCCCATCGTCGTAGGCAATCCATATAAGTATATATAATGGCAAAAACTTGAAGAAGATGACTAATAAGCAAAAAGTACTTGTTACGTTTTCACCTTTTCGCAAACTGCGAAACGCCTTCATAAAATACTTGTTGCACAACAAGAAATAATCAACCTTTGCTTTTGTAGGTATTATATTTTGTAGATGGGAATAATGGTAACTGTTAATTAATTAGCCATTATTTTTTTAGTACAACAGGTGACAAGTTAATCTTTAAAGTTGAAGGCCATTTATATAGCCATTTATGTACGTTTCCCTTTTCCTTTCATTTGGAGCACATAATTAATAAATACATATCATGTGCTATGGCATTCTGTCTACTTTCCTCATATGCTAAAAAGAAGGGGTGAAGTGCAACAGGTGAGAGTAGATCTCTCCCATTGAACATTTAATGTTTAATCCCTTCTTTTTAGGAAACTATGGGTGATGGAGAGATAGCAAAACCAGTAGCTAACTTGCTAAGTAAACTAAGGAAAAATTATTTCTTTCGCGAATAAAACGCTACCTAATATACTGAATAAATTGAAAATTTTATCTCGCTTTGAAATCAATGTTTCAATTGTGCTCACTCAATAGGTTTAATTAAGCCTATTGACAGTTGTAGCTTGTCTCATACTAAAATGAGGATGCTTTCTAGTCAACAGGACCACTTATCTCCTTCCCAGTTTCCGCTACCATCACTATGGTTTAAATTCACGAATTGTCTAAAGTCTGAAAGAAGGTGAAAGGAAGAGCGGAAACAGCAAAAAACAAAATGATACTCTCCAAGGTGCTTAAAGTCAAGTCTCTTACTTGACGCTTTCATTTGAACGGAAATAGCGTAAATCTAAATCAACTTCAACCCTTCTTGAAACACAGACTAATAATACTCTACATCCTTAAGTATATATTGAAGTGACGCCCACACACATGGAATAAAGTAAGTACACTTTTTGTTATTGCCCACTTATGATATGATCAACTTCTCAAGTATTGACAAAGATCATCCTATTTTAAATTTTTACCATGGTTACCTCTTATCCATCACTAAACCAATTGTTAGCTTATGGACTTCTTTGTATCACATTGCCCCGAGGAATGTCTCAAGGACTTTTCTAACACAGTGTTCTACATTTTTTCCAAGACGATCCTTCTAAGCTTGTACAACCGACAAAACTACAACATATTATAATGGTTGGAGAGTCAACAGAATTCCATCTTACCTTGAGGATGGCGACGGTTGAGTGCCTGGACTTGTGGGACAGGGACAAACTTGTCGATTTCTATTTAAAGTACAGCAGTTGCCTCAACGAGTCTCGTTCTTTATGAATACAGACGTACTTCCTTTTCTTTTCGACGTCCTAGCAATCCTCCACGGATTTACAACAGTGGTGTTGTTGGTTGGATATACAACATGTTTTGGTCCGTAGTCAAGAAATCTATGTTAGTAAATGTTTATTTAAGATATACAAAATAAAAATATGAGCGTCAAATATGAGCAAAGTTGTAACCTTCAACAAAAATAGCCTCTACTCGTGGAAGGAATAAAAAAAGCGAATTCCTACATGAAATATTGTAAACTTACCTATTTTCCTTTTGGTATTCAAGAAAAAATATGATAATTTTAGTTGCCAAAACAATTGTAAAATATGAGTTTTTATGTAGGATGGTGACGGTGTTGCGCCAAGCTTAGTCGTATCAGCATTTGTATAAAAATCAACAGGTTTTGAATAGTTCGTTTCGCATCCTCTCAAACCAACGGGATCAAGGAGATTATTGCTTCTTTTCCCTTTCAGGCTCTTAGTTAAAAGTTGGGCGTGAGGAGTGTACCCAACGTGTTTTGATTTAATGTGCTCAACAAATATTTTTAACTTTTGTTTTGGAATCACAGTATTTTTTCTCTCTCCAAAAGTATAAAACTTTGTTTATTGTTTTTTTGCTTCTCACCAAGAATTTCTATTTGTGGTCGTGATGATGATGATAGACAAGTGAAAATGTGTTGGAACAAGGTTCTTCTTATATAAACGTACGTGCTTCACTTGCTATATACTCAGTTATTATAGTGGAACGCGCAATCCATGTTTTAATCATAGGAACAAGTAGACGAGTTAGTTTAGTTTGAAAGACAAAAGTATCTTTTATTCTGATAATATAACGAGACTTCAACCACTTCAATAAATTCTAAAGTAAAGTCATTTTATTGGAGAAAGTTTACAGGAAATATGTAACTCGAGGAAAAATTCTATGCTCTTTTCCATCTCAAACTAGAATGAGGTGTGTAGAACAAACGTGCTCGAGTGAGCGAAGGGAAAAATATGGGTAAATCAAGACAAGGTTTCCCCTTTTTATCTCCTGTTTTTTCGTTGAAGTAGACGGACCGTCAAAAAAACAAGCTCAAACCGTTACTGTGGGGCGCTTCACTCCCTTTGGATGAGTGTCCAACAGATTTCTTTGCCATTTATATTACTTGCCATGCTTAGCTTCTCTGCTCCACCGTCCTACTCAAAAAACATTTTGCTCTGCTTTCTAAACACAGCCTGCCCCTCACTTCTTCACTTGGATGGGAACATGGAACTGTTGCTGGCTGCTCTTTAGAAAATCACAGCTTTTTGTGTATCTTGTACACACAAACGGCAACATTCAAGTAAGTATTGTAAAAGCACGATTGTGGAAAGGAAAGTTTGTACGAGTTCGAACACAATATCTCAGTCTGTTCCTGGCTTTCTTACATTTATACTCGCCTACATGGGGACTTGGCCACCTCTGCAAAAACCATCTTTGCTGAGACCTCTCTTACAGCAAGAAAAGAGAGAAAAAAGAGGGTACGTTTGCGTTGGGAAGGTGCAGCTAGTAACTCAATTGAAACTCATCTTTTGGGACTGTCATTCAACATGTTAAGCAGCTAACAAGAATATGTCTTTTTCCTGTCTCACCTATTTTATTTTATTCTTACACGAACAACATTCACTCACATAAATCACTTTAACTTTTGTAGAGTAACAAGGGAAGGGATGCAAACATTTTTTAAACTTAATGGCTTAATGCGATAATAAACACATTTTCCAATCATATTGCAAAAATTATGCATTTTTACAGTTTTTATTAGATTAAATATACCATCATGAAATGAATGTCACACATTAGACATATTGCATATGAATTTTTTTTTGCATTTTTCCTGTGTCACAGTGATATTCTCATTTCTTATTCAAATAGATATGCTCTCCTCTACTCCAATTCCAGTCTATTCTTTTACCTCATTCCACATGCATAAAAGTAACTAGCCTGGTGACGGTGGAGTGTTGACTGGATGATGACGGAGTTGATGCTGAGAATGTAAACAGGAATTTACTGACGCAAGCTATTATTTAGGCAATAAGTGCATGTACAACCGACAGCCGTCATCCTGGAATGGAAAGGAAACAAAGAAAGTTGAAAAAATTAGGGGTACATGTTGAATGACTCGTTTTTCACTGGAATATATAGTCTAGTGCATACTGGCTGCAAATTTAGAGACAGTAACAATCAAAAACTAACATAATCTCGTTTTATGCAGAGCCGAGCACAAGCTATTCAATATATCTTCATCATCACCCCCATTCCATTTGGCTGCTCAATTCATTGTTTCGCAAATTTATGGGACAAGTTCAGAAGTGGTGAAGGCGGTTACAACTCAAGCCTTTGCAATCCCAATTTTCGTAGTAAAAGCTTGACATACGTATGAAAAACCATTTGTACCTGGAAATCTTACGTGTTTTCCATCTGCAATTGTTCAAAATGCATTTGTTGAGGGGGGAAAACTGATTTTCTGCAAACTGCTCTGAAATTAGCTTTTTATTATTAAAGACTTTTTCTCTCTTCCTCTTATTAAACATTAATGCACATGGTATTTGCATAAAGTATTGTGACTTACTAAAAAAACTACGCAAAAGAGAAAAACTAGAAAATATAGGACTTTACAAAATAGACAGAACATCATCGTCAGATCATGTTTGTTCAGGAGAATCGAAAATCCATTTTGAACATTGGAAAGGCAATCCGTCCTGAAGCGGAAACATGAGATGACAAATTGGTTTTGATTACGGAACTCCTGCTTGCTCACCACAATTTTAATACTATTCGTGCTCCATTCCTCTGATGTTAATCTTAGGCAATTAGACGTCAATCATATTCAATTTTCTCTACCTTCCCATCTACAGTTTCACACTGGAGGCAGGTAAAACAAGATTTTGAAGGTGAAACTCAATATTTTGGCATTTTGTTGCGAATATGAATACGTTCCCTTGTCCTCTCCTTCTAAAATAGGTTAACCCCCGCCTCAACTCAACCCAAAAACGATCAGCATCATCACCATCATCATGATCCGCTTGTCAATTTTCTCCGTATCGAATTCAGAATATGAAATTGATTGTTTTTCATATTATCATAGGGGGACTAACGGGATCGGCTGTTCCATAAATAGAACTTGCGTCTTTTGACTTTCTCCTTGTTGTTTAAACATTACATTTATAATACATATTATAGCACTATTTATTGGGACGTGGAGTCATAGTTGGCTGCTAAGATATGTAGATATATACTTAATATTATGTACAATTCAATGTACACACCTTAGTTTCAAGTTGAGAAAAACAGAGAGCCTGGGTTACAAGGGCTACTTGTCTTGTTGTTTTGGCAGATGTAAGTCCCTAATTCAATTTCGTCAGTAGACTAAATTTGTATAAGTAGTGGCTTCAAGCGTGAAGTCAACAGTAGATACGTGATAGAGAAAGAGAGAGAAAGGGAGAAAGGAAAGAAAACGGAAGGAAGGAACTGTTCAGCAAACATGAGTTTTACTCACCCTATCCTCTTACCTCTCTTTTTTCTGTGTTGCTCTTGTATAATGGTAAAATCAACAAGGAGCTTCGCCCACGACAACTTTTTGCTTGTAAAGATTAAGTCTTCATACTTTTTTCTTTCTCTGATGCCTTGACTTTCCCTATCTCTGCTTTATCTCTCATTCCCTATGCTGACAGAGAAAATCTGATTCTGATCCGATCCGATCTGCGGGTGGTACATTGTGATGTGTGGCTTTTTGTTATCATCATCACAGTCAACATAATCATGTGCTTCCAAGCAAGCAAATAAGGTTGGTATATATGTATAAGTGTGTTAGGTAGAAACATACGAGATGATCTGGTCATGACGACATACACTTTTTACTGTGGATAGAGACAGGATGACTGAGCGGAACAAGTTGGAAGGGAAAATAGGGTTGTACTACTGAAAATGTGGTAAATGTTTATTTGTACTTGATTTTATCCCGTGTAGACACACGATGCTACACAAAATATGTATGCTANGAGCGGAACAAGTTGGAAGGGAAAATAGGGTTGTACTACTGAAAATGTGGTAAATGTTTATTTGTACTTGATTTTATCCCGTGTAGACACACGATGCTACACAAAATATGTATGCTACAAGAAGCTTTTTGTTTAGAGAAGGGGAGAAAGTGACATGTTTTTTGATTGTGAGCAAAATGGCTTTCTTCGGAAACATGATGATTGTGGCTACAAAGTGTAATTCAAAATGACCAAGATATCGTATATGAAGCAGGTGGTTATTTGCTACGTAAAAGAAATCCGATAGT
Source organism: Orchesella villosa (assembly GCA_036850725.1). Classification (NCBI taxonomy): domain Eukaryota; kingdom Metazoa; phylum Arthropoda; class Collembola; order Entomobryomorpha; family Orchesellidae; genus Orchesella; species Orchesella villosa. The sequence continues at coordinate 2,091 of JAANSM010000407.1, read as the reverse complement.
TGAAAATAGATGGAGAAAGTAGAGTATGATGATGGTATGAGGTAAATGTAAAGAAATCTCAAAGAACATGCCACTAAACTCCCTAGGGCAAAGTTGGTTCGTTGTATACTGAGAGCATGAGTGAGCGTATGAGAGTTCTATGTAGTTTTTGTTGAGAGAAGTTGATGCTTGATACCCCTTTTTCATGCATTATTAACAATGGAGTGTAGCTTTTCAACCTTTAATCTTCTATCACTAGCTACACGATTATTATTACTACTTGAGGTAGACAACGATTTAGCTTCCCTTCCCACTTGTGCATGAGAAACATTCCAAGGACCCCTGGGAAAGGAATAAAGAGGGATCCTATTCTACGTCATGCTTTCTTTCTCAAGGGATGTTTTTTTGAAGGAGAAAAAATGTGTTTCACAGGAATCCAACCTTTTCCCATTTGATGCAAGTTTGTAGGTCGAAATGGGGGTGGGTTAAACGATTGAAGAAAGTTGAGAGATGCCATTAAAATGATTAAACTGATAGGATTCGGGAGTCGAGTGACGCAAGTAAGGATGGAGTGACTAAGAATTTTTGAGCCTACAGGTGACAGGTAGGTGCACTTTATCATTATTGTCTTTTTCGTTAACGAACAAGGTCATCCTAAGATTTAAGCTATGAAATTGTGAAAGTCACCATCTTGCTACCAAACCAAGGTAAATTTACTTATTTTGCGCAGGAATGTATATGTTTTCCATCACAGAGAAGTACATTTTGAATAAATTTATTAAACGATATCAAACTTACAAAAATATTTCATAGACACTAAACATTTTCCTCAATCGTTCCAAGTAAGAAACTTATGTCTCGTACTGCCCTAATACACTCCTTTAAAATATCATGGGAATCTTCCATTCCTCGCTTTAAACTCTTCCTTAAATATTTTAGTTTACACTTTAAATTGCCACTTTCCTTAATCGTAGTCATCCCGTCCACGGCAAAGTCTAACGTACTGTCCTTACCGAGCCTTTTATTGGCATCCACTTCCACCTCTGACTTGACTTGAACATCCCATTCAAGGAACATTGGACGGCGGAAAAGGTGTATGCAAACACCTAGCTTATCAAACGCTTTCTGAAATCAACAACATGCAATTAAACATTTCCCATTAGTATTTAGATAGTGTCACGCAACTTTAAAAAATCATGATTGTTGTTAATTTCGTACCTTAGCATCACTTTCTGTACAATAATCAATGAATCCAAAACCTCGGTGGCCTCCGCCAGTCAGTTTCTTTGGAAGACGAATTGCTTTCAGTTTTCCAAACGTCCTGTAATAAACAGATTGAAAATACGTTACACCTGCTCGTTTCGCATTAAAATTTAATGTAAGATATTATATTATATTAAGTACGTTATGTATCTTACTTGAACAAATCTGTGATTTCTTCCTGTGTAGCTTGGAACGGCACGTTTCTCACGAGAAGTTTAGAACCATTGCCCTTCTTCGATGCACTTTCTGTAGACTCCTTTCTGAAATTACAATAGTGTTAAATTACACATTGATTCTTAATATAAATTGAATTATTATGTGTAAATATCATGTTTTAATGCTTACACTAGTGTTCGGGTAGATGGCTTCAATTCCAAAATGTGATTTTCCAGCATTGTACCGTTCAGCGTTGTCAAAGCTTTGCTTGCATCCTTGGTCCTATAATATTGCACGAAACCATATCCCATGGATTCAAGAATTCCAGGACGTTTTGGGTCAACAATGTTTTGCGCTACGACTGTAGCAAACACATCTCCAGACTTGCTGAATACCTGCAATACAATATGTTTGGGATCATGGCTTCAGATACTCATCAAAGTACTCATGAAAATTAATTGAGTAGTTTTAAAATAAATGATTACCAAATAATATAGTTTTAAGTACCTGATATAGATCCTGCTTATTCGTCCTGACGTTTAAGTTTTTGACGAACAACGTTGTACCCAATTCGGGAACAGCATTTTCGTCAACCGGCTCGAAATGTTCAGTCTGAGACATAATCTTAGTAACAGGCTCCGCTTTCTCCTGCTTGGAACCTTCCTCTGTTTCAATTATCGTCTTAGCGTCTGC
>JAANSM010000406.1:0-29639 GCA_036850725.1 Orchesella villosa | reverse complement strand
CATTAAATGGGCACATTGTATTATTCTGCTGATATCGTTTATAAATAAACTGAAGGCTAATGGGCCTTTGGCTGACCCCTGACATATACCTCTTGTTAGAGGATACTGTTTACTAAAAAAGTCAAAGCTAAAAACCCTATTTTCCATGTTGTTGTTTATTGTTTCAACATACCATGGTTCTAGTTGATATTCACACATTAGCTTCTTGGTAAGAATAGTATGGGATACGCTATCAAAGGCTTTTCTAAAGTCTATGAAAATCGCCCCAACTTTCTGCTTAGGTTTGTCTATAGATTTAAAAATATCATTAGTTAAAATAGATAGAGCAGAGTGACAGCTCATATTTCTTCTATAGGCATGCAGGTTTGGTGATAGTTTAGCTTCTACCCTATCATTCAATCTTTTAGCTAAGAATTTTTCAAAGATTTTACAATAATCATTTAAAAGCGATATTGGGCGATAGTTACCCGCTATGTTCCTGGAGCCTTTCCCTTTGTATAAAGGTGGTATAAAGAAAGAGTTAGCTGGTTAGACTTTATTTGTTTGTTATCTTGTATCAACCAAAGAATGGCGGTGCTCCCTACAGTAACACATAAAAGTTTAAATCCATATAATCAATAACAGGTCAATTATAACGCCATCCATTTAACTCTCTCTGACCACTCTAAAATGAACATTTACACATAATGCAAATGAGAAAATTACCCATGAGAGTTTTCCCCATATGTATAAGAAGCTTACCCAGCATAAATTCTACTTTGCCTATTCTAAATTAGAACATCTACCATAAACATATATTTTAAATTTGCACGTTTATGCATAAAACAAATCAGTATGTCTTGGTTTTATACTTGCGGATGATTGCTTTGCCATGAATTAGAATTACTCGTGTGGTCATCACTAGTATCAAAAATACTCAAAATGGAACTTGTGATACCTAGACTAGTATTACGGGACTAGGTAAAAATAAAAGTAGTTTCTAACAGCGTTCAAGAAGGGGAATTGACTATTGAATATATATTGAATCTATAGTTCAAAATCTCCCAGATTGTATTGTCGTTATTAGGTTGTGAAAACAACCTATTAGAAATTTTTTTTTTCACTCTAGATAATACTTTATAGGGGGTGATACGTAATAGCGTAGAACGAAGATCGCGTAGATCGCAGAACGCACAGCTGGCACAGCATCAACAAATAACCAACGCTTTCCGTACGTCATACGTTCAACACTCAACCATTCACTGATTACGCTGAAAATCAGTATTTTAGAATATTTCAACATGCCAAATCAAGTAGTGCTGGTAGTTTTTGAATTCGTCAAGTAATTCAAATGTTATTGGCGGGAAAGTTCAAAACATCCCTGATTGCGCTGAAAATCAGTATTTTAGGATATTTCAACATGTCAAATCAATTACTGCTGGTAGTTTTTGAATTCTTCAAGTAAGTCAATGTTATTGGCGGGAAAGTTCAAAACATCACAGATTACGCTGAAAATCAGTATTTTAATATATTTCAATATGCTTAATCAAAAAGTGCTTGTGTTTTCACAACCTTCGTATAGCTTTACGAGTTTATTAACGTGTTAAATTGTATCAACTTTAAGCAAGCTGCAGACATGTAAACTCAAATGTACTAATTTAAACTGCATAGCAGAGAGAAAAAATAACTTAAATGACACATTGTAAAGCATTTGGATACCCCAATATGAATTGTTAGTCCTGTTTTCACTTCAAAAATGAAAAATAATTGCTCTCATAAATCGTGGTAAAAGTCTTTAAAATGTAAGATACAATATATTTTTAGTGGTAAGTATCATCATGTGACTTTCTCTTATATTTTTATGGGTACGACTCTATTTTCTACTGGGTACGATATTATTATGCCAATTATAACAAACCGAGTTGACAACAATAAAAACAACATCTGACTAAATCATTTGTAATACAAATAAACACACTACGTTGACCCACAATGAAAGATTTTACACTGTCTGCAAATGATTCCCTTGTAAGATCCTCATTAAATATAACAACCTTTTGTGTGCGAAAGCTTGAGTTAAATAAATATAGTATCTTCTTTAGCCAAAAATGAATCCTAATAACAACCTTTTAATTAACTAATGCATTCCATTCATCAATTTCGAACCATTTAGCAGAATTTTTGGTACAGCAAACTTTTATGAGTACACACCTTGAAAGTTGGAGTTTCTTTCGACCCACGATGCGAGTATATATACCAATACTTAAAAACACTTAGCCTATACCTGTAAACAAATTTCAAAGACATAACATTTTCGCTCTAAAATAGTTTGAAGTTCAAATTTTCTGTACAACCTTGAATCATCTGTGTTCTCATACAATGAGAGTTTTTTGTTCATATTTCTACTACTGTAACAATACGAAAAAATAAATCTGCTTATTTTATTTTGTAACTTCTCAATTTCCGTTTCACTCTGGACACATGCTACAATACCATAATCTAAGATTGATGTAACAAAGGTGGATAAGAAAGTTTTTAATACATTATCCGTAACGGCACGTCTCAAACTATACAGTCTACCAAGAGCTGCATTCATTTTATTTTCAACATGCTTGTGATGAGACTTAAATTTTAGATCACTTGATATAATTATTCCTCAATTTCGTTACCATGAACCTTAGGCTTCCATGGATTTACAATGCATTTGTCCTTCGACGCTTTATCATTACTTCAAAAAAAATACATGCACTTAGTTTTTCAGTATTAATTGACATAATATTTTCTTTGCACCATAACTCCAAAGATGATATGGCTTCTTGAAGCATCGGTGAAATTTGTACTGTCAACATACAATACTAAATCATCTGCAAAGAGAAGATATGAAATTAATAACAAATTACCTATGTGATTTATAAGAGAGCGAAAGTAATCAACAAAACTACTCTACTATTATGTTAATACAAAGTGTATTTGGTACTATATAAAGGGGTACCTTGTTAGAGCTCAATTATGAATTACTTTTGCCATAGTCGTGGATAAAGAGCTTTATCAATGTACCAAAAGGATCCTGTTTCATTATCAAGCTAAAAAAATTAGAGTAGTGGGATGTTTTAATGACTAAATACTACTTACTTCGATTAGATGCTTGCACGGAGCGCGGAGGCATGCCTTTCATAACATCATTTTGATGACAACGATGAAGTTTAAAGAAAAATTTGAAAAACGACGATTTTAAAAGATAAAGTTCGTGAAGAAATACTTCAGTGACAAGTAAATTGTGATAGACAATGCGCAATGGGATTGTAACAATGGTAGAGCAGAAAGGTAAACGAAAACTCTTATTTGTTCAACAGAAGAAATTGTTTATCGATTTTATTGAATTTGCTACAAGACTGATGCTGATGCAATGAAGAATTAATCATTTAGATTTTTGAAGTTCATTTTTAGGTAAGAATTACGCTTATAGTACAGTTTGTAACACTCTTCTCGAGAAAAAAAGTTCACAGTGCCCCAGTAATATATAATGGAAGGATGTCTAAGGTGTTTCTTAAAGTACTAAGCTATTTTACCCACAGACAGCCGACAGACTTCATAGCAAAAATTGGCGATTTCATGCTGAAACGTATCATTTATCATTCTAACTAACGATAAGCTCATTCGTTTTATATATTATTTATTCTTGCATCTTGTAAGAAATTTTATTCGCAAAACTAAAATTTGTTCCAGGAAAATGCAATTGACATAACGTACCATGTTAACCGAGACACAACTGTGTAACATAGAGAATAATGTAATTATTGCGTATTATTCATAACAACTACATGATGCCTTGTAAATTGCATAACAATTGTAAAAACAAACACACACGGACCGATCGACACGGATTTTCATCATACATCATATTATAATCTCCGTATCTCTTGATTAATTGGTGGATCTCTGGCCTGTCAGAAGAGCATTGAGAGATTTTAGTATTAAAAAATAATTTAATTGGAACTATCCGCCCAACACTTACCATTAGGAAGGAACTTTACGTACACAATTACTCTACCTTCAGTCATGCTCTATAACTACACTGTAAAGGTACATAAGGTCAAAATCCACATATTTAATGACTGCTTTTGTTTACCAGTAACGACGTATAAAACAAAATCTAATATGAAAAGATATATTTTCCTTTATTCAAACGCTCACCATGTAATCAATTCATAATAATAAGGCAGCATTATGGAAAGCAGGTTGGCTCTTAGAACCTGCCCTGAGAACAAAGTAAGTTGAAGAATGGCACGACTCGAGACTCACACGTGAAGCCTGGACTAGGCAGTTCTTCGTAAATTATAGGTTATATGCAAAAGTAACCCAGTGTAAATGTCGTGTCTCCTTTTTTATAATTGGGATGAGTGAACTTAATTGTCATGATTAAAAACTTACAATTAGAAAATAGACGTCAGCATAAAACAAACCAGATAAAGTAGAGGACTTCGACTCAAATGTAGCATAAAATGCCTCAAACTGTGACTTCACGCAACGTATCAGGTAGCTAAGTTGGAGATTAAACTGCGTAGCTCCCTCACACTTTCAGTAACCAGAGTTGGTACAACTTGGTAGCTGTTGCTTTGTTTCAAGCGAATGTTATATAATATATTCCGAGCTACTTATAATTTTTAACCAATTTTTTAAACTTTGCAGGGGTCAGGATGATTCGAAAAATATTTCATTTATGCGTGCTAATTGTATCATTATGTCAGTCCATAAGTGTTGTACATGCGGTGTCATTTGAGGAGGATATCAGTCTTTCAACTAATCAAGCTGAGATATTAACAAAGGTAAATCATCACAATTTCACAATAAATAAATTCAATAAATAAATTCTTTGTCTCAATTGCATTTATGCTAATTTGCATAATATGAATTTTTCTATTGCAATTGTAGTTTCGTCAACGTGTTCTTCCAATGCTGCCCAAAAAGTACATGGAAGAAAACATTTACCTCATCCGATGGCTTAGAGGTATGGTTTTTCCCTTCGTGTATAGCTATTATGCATGGATGTGCATAGATTGCACTAGGAGTTTACAATAGGTTTACTTCAATTAGTGCATCATTTTTAATTATAAATTTTTTTAGCTCGAAATTTTAACATGGATAGAGCAGAGGAAATGTTGCGTCAGGTTTGTCTAATAAGTTAGTCTTATTCTGCATTAAATTATTTAAGTGTGTTGCCTTGAAGTTGGGGTTTATTGAAGTCAAAACGGCCTCTCGAGAAAAAGAACTAGCATCGTGTATGATTAACTTGAAATTTACAAAAAAGGTACTAACACTTTCAGCACTTAAAGTGGAGATCAGATAATCAACTTGATCAAATAGATGATGAAGAGTGGCAAGATTTTGAGACGGATTATCCACTAAATAAAAAGGGACTAGATAAGAATGGAAGACCACGTAAGTTAAAAAAATCAAACGATAAAACTAAGAAGCATACACCATCTACATTATACATAATTAAAACTACTTTCTTTACTAACTACGTTGACAGTTGTACAGATTTTATTTGGGGAATGGGACCTTCGAAAGGCCGCAGTAACAGGAAGAACAGATCGGCTAATTAGATGGATCTACAAATACTTCGAAGATGCCACAAAGCTAGTTCGAAAATATCAGGCTGATGGCAAGAATGTGACGCAGTTCACGTTGATTATGGACGCCGATGGTTTTAGTACCATAAGTCATGCGTGCCCACTCTGTATAAATGCGAAAAATTGCCCACAATTTCATAGAACGTGAACGTTGCCAGCTTCCAAATCAGCTATTAAATACGTTTTCCTTATATGTTTTAATAGGTATGCGTGTTTACTTTGCAATATCAAACATATACGAGGAACACTATCCAGGATCCGTCGATAAAATTCACATTGTCAATAGTAAGATAATTTAATATATCGAATTATAATCTAATATCAATAGAAGACACGAAGATATCTATTTTGTCTCATCCATAATGCATATTTATAACAAATCTAACTTTTGATTATTTAGCTCCGGAACCTTTCCGTGTAATTGTACGGTTGTTGTGGCCCCTTCTATCTCAAAACACACGTCAGGCAATTAACATGATGGGAACGAACCGTAGAGAATGGCAATCCCAACTAACTAAAAATGTCAAGACGGATCAGTTGCTGCCGAGTTTTGGAGGAACGTTATATCAATAGTTTCTACAAAGCACTCTTTTTTCCCAACTATTTAAGCATGTATAATCCATAAATGGCATTGTCAACGTCAATAACTATAGAATAAAAACTCATTTTATCCATTCATATTACCCCCTTCATGTTCTTATACTCATTATTACTAAGGAATTAAATTAGGTTGAGTCATGAGTTAAAACGCAAGGTTAAATGAACAGACATTTAATAAAATGACCGTTTAAGATTACACACACGTAATGATAAAAGTTTTTATTTCTCGTAATTAAGATAATCTGTATCACGTGTACACGTTTATACAACAATCAGAAATTTTGCAAGTGTAGTGTATTGTAGTACTCATTATATCTGACGCGTTGCAAACCTTTGCAACCGGTAATAATAATATATACTATCTTTGTAAGAAACTTACGTACAGAAATACAAAAGTAAACACAAATGTAAGATGTTTTTTATTTCAATATTTATATTAAAGCTTTTGAAATAGTAATTTTACCGGTATTTAATATAATAATATAATATTCACATATATATATGTGATAATCTTTGTAACAGTTCTGAAATTCAGCAAAATAGCATTCTTCTACAAATTGAGAATCCAAACTAATGGCTTTGCATTTTTATTCATGTAAGTAATTGTGTCGAATTTATATATATACAATTTAATATAGAGGAGGAGAACAGTACAGAATAGTTAAATATATTTTTTTACTTTTCTCCTAGTATTTTCACCCACACCAAGTTTAACCAAAACAACAAAAACATCAAGTCACTTAAGAAAATCACTCACATCAACCTTTTTTCTTCTTCTTTCTTGACACAAACATTCAAATAGTTTCCATTAATTATGCACAAAAATGAATAGTAAAGTTCATATTTTTAGGGAGACAATCTACATTGGAAAACTATCTCAATTTCTAATAGAATACTATGAACTAAGTATATTTATAGATATATATATTATGCCGTTGTTTGTACATACGAGATACATGCATATTATGCTGAAATATAGTAATTTTTTCATATAGATAGAGTACATTTAGTACGAATACAGTAGTATGTCGATCTACACACAGAAAGATAATGATGATGACTTGCTTTTTGTGCTGCAGCAATCAATACATTCACATTATTTTATTTATATATAACATTACTAGAAATCTTTTTTATTAGAACTGATTGATTGATTGTATGGATTTAAAATTTCTGTGGAACTATCATTTTCTTTTAAATTTGGATGCACAAGTTTTGTAGTACTTTAACCCTTATTACATACAATTGGTATAAATTGCATGTGCAAACGGTGAATACTATCAGTATGACGATTAGATGATTTACTTACCTTGCCAAAATAAATTAATATTTTCTATCGTTACATATTTTTATCCTATGAGGATCTTTGTAAGTTGTAATTTTACATTAATTTACAATGTAAGTAATGAGAACTTTTGGATGACTCAAGATGTTACATGACAATACAGACACTTTTTTCAACAAATAAATATACAATACAATACAATCTATTTAACAAAAACACAGCTGTCCCAAAACAGAACGTGAGTCCTACTGTTATTTAACGCTCTATGAGCTCCCCTCTCTGTGATAAGAATAAGAAATAGTCAAATTATGTTACTGTCGCGTCGTTACGAATCGATCCATAAGGATTAGCTTGTAATAGCAAAGGACGAATGCAAGACTTACGAAGTGGCAATTGTGAGAACGCAATATTAAAATCTCCACGTTACCATGAAGGAGAATACCATAAGTAATTGCTAACAAAAACGTATGTAAATTTTTTTAAATTCAATAAAATATTGAACTCTCCAGCTGCTAGTAAAACTGTTCACGTCAGAATCTTAAAGAACTGAATGGAGCAGCTAAGCAATGGAACATATTGTTAACAATTATAAAGCTATCCTCATGAATCATAAATTAGGCTGTCAATCAAGTCAAAAATGATTTAAGTCGCTCACCAACTAACAGAAAAAACTATCTACAAATACATAGTACAGAAATAACTTTTGTAAACACTGGAATATACACATTTAACTGCTCTATATGGTGTACTGATTGAAGGCCTGATGGGCATTTCATGGCAGTTTATAGTTGATCGGACTTTTTCAACGTGTCCATCCGAGATAATATTGATGACAACAAATCCGCTCCTGTGGGAGGCACGATTTTGCGAATGATGTTGGAGCCATTCTTCTTCAAGATCAATTCATTCGGACCCGGTTCTAAGGGTGGAATACCATGTGCTGCTAGAAAGCTGTCCATGGGCCGTTTCATTGGGGATGAAGATGTTGATTTGGATCCGCCCTCTGAATTTGCAGCAGTACCATGATGTGAAGATGACGACTTAGCCTTCCCTTCAGTACTCTTTCGGTCTTTCTGCTCATCTCCTACTTTATTTGAGTCAGATGCTTCCTTTGTTTTCTCTTTGGCTTTGTCAGAGCTATGCTTGCTTGCTTTATCGTGATGACGATGGGAGTCCTTTGAGCGATGTTTATCATCTTTCCGATCGTGATGCTTATCTTTGTGACGATCCTTATCCTTGTCCTTTTCTTTGTCCCGACTACTTGACTCTGTCCGATCTTTCTTCTCCCTCTCACGGTCCCGATCCCGTTCCTCACGATGTTTCTCAGATCTACGTTCCTTTTCCTTATCTTTGGACGAATGATGTTTGCTCTTATCCTTGTCACGTTCCCTGTCACGATCACGATGTCGCTCCCTATCTTTGTCAGAACGGTGATGCCTATCTTTATCCTTTCCGTGTGAAGACGAGCTTTTTGAAGAGCTTCCATGCTTTTCTACTTTATCACTGTGATGATCAACATTGTTAGCTGGTGGAGTTTCAACTACAGCTAGTGTGTTGGTAGAGCTGTTCTCCTCACTACCATTTCCACTCTCAATCGTTTCATTAACATCTTCAGCAATTCGCATGTCTGGCACATCCTCTTGCACTTGTGCAACATCAACAACAAAATCTTCCTCGTTCATGGGATTGTCGGAGGTTTCAAGGTTTTCCTTGTCGTCATTCACCGACAGTTCTTCCTCACGTGAGCTGGAATGATGTCCAGAGCCTGACACACCGTCTCTAATGACCAGTGGAGCCTCAGCAGAGCCAGAAAAGACCACCCTTTCTGACTCCTCGTTTACTTGAGAAACACTGGTTTCAGTAGCAAGGATGGAAGCAGTTTCCACCGAGCTTTGCTGCTCAGCAGATTTGTGACTTGATGACCGCTCACTTTTAGAATGGCCTTCCCGATGCTCATCCCGATGTCGGTGGCGTGACGATGAGGATGACGACTTGTCATCAGAATGACGGGATTTGCTGGACTTTGAGTGATGCCCACCGGAACTTGATCGATGTTTGCTGCTGCTAGAATGTGAATGGGAACTGGAGCTTTTGTGGCTTTTGGTCCCACCACTGCTGCTGCTTTTCCCATGACTCTTGCTCTCAGATCGTTCTTTCTTCACACTGGCATCAGAGCTTGGCTTTGACAAAACAGGACGATCCTTAGAATATTTGTCTTTGTACTTCTCATTCACGGTCTCTGATGCAACCTTTACAGGCGATTCACTTGTAGCAGTGTTCACTTGAGGATCCAAAACTGGCATGCACTTTGGAGTGTACATACGTAGGCGCACATGCCAAGCTGAATTAACAAAAATAAATTTTTAAATAGTAATTGTTCAAGGCTAACTTTAAAACGCATAAGAATGAATTAATAATCAATACATACCTATGCTCGTAACAGCGGAAATGGTGCGAAATTGGTGAATGATATTTCTTGGTAAGAAATAGATGTCGTTATCATTCAGCTGAATTCGGGCATATCTTATCCCATCTTTTCTGAGAACATTTAGCTTCGCCTCTTCCACCCATTGAACACACTACAAAGTTTTAAAAAAAATGGTTTAAACAGTGATACATTCTAACCCTAACAGAAAAAGACAAAAAACAAAGGAATGTAAAGCAATAACTCACTTGTGATATAGGTGGCTCATGGAGATCCAATTGCAGCTTTTCAACAAGCTCGTTGAAATCTGCAGCGTGAAACGCTACAACATCTTTCGTGATCCGATTTGGGAAGAATGGTGTCCCACAGTGAACTGCTTTCAATACACCTATGAAACAAAAAAAAGCAGTAAACAATCAAATCTTTTGCTTAGTGTCATACGTATAATTTAATTGTAATAAATAATAGTGAAAGTCTGACACATACCAACAGCGGCAGACGGTTTTCTATCGATCCCATGCTCAACGTGGTCAGCATGTGCTTTAGTTCTATCCTCGAATAGCATTTCACGAGCTTCTGAAAGCCGTGGCAAGTACTGTAAATTACGGAGCTCGTTAATCCCTGTTCGTCGTCGTTTACCAGTAGCATCCCGCTCGGTTGGAATCAGCTGCTCTCCAGGACGAATCCAAAGAATAGGTCCATCATTAGAGTTCTGAGGATCATCACCGGGAAATATTGAAAATTCGCCCCATGGCATAACTAGTTTCAAGAATGGACTTCGCTCTAAAAGCGTTAAGAAGTTTGGAAAATAGCCACCCGCTTCCTCGTGAACTGTCCCGACTAGACTAAGCTGGTGCAAGGGCCCATACCGGAACGTTCCACTGCCATAATTGTTGTACACCTACAACACACAGGAGCTTAGTCATGAGCTATTTGTGTCAGCTTCTATGAACTATGAAGAAATAGCCACCATTTGTATTTGTATTATTGCGTTTATTTTTCTAACGTACCTGTTCACGATACTGCTCCATTGACATTGTATTAATGGAAGAATTTGACAAGACTCCAGCTTTCACAGTCAAATTTGGATGCTCATCTCCCATGTAATCCAACAAATCTGGAAGGTATTTCGCTCCATCGTGTACAATTCCAATCACAAAATGAGCTTTTTCATCTTTCTCATTTTCACTGAAGGATAACTGCAATTGAAAAAAAGATTAAATATTGTTATAGTTATATTGTAAAGAAACGGATAAATAAGATCCTTTACTAAGAGCAAAAAAGGCATGCAAGGATATGAACTACCGACTTACTTTGAGAAACTCATGAGCAAAGGCATCCATCTCTTCCGGCGACAAATTGTTAAGCTCATGCTGATAAGCATGTAGAATCCAGGCCCCGCCATTGGGATGAACCTCGACGAGAATAAGATGTTTATACGTTACTTCCTTCAACGCAGACGCGAAAGGAAGTTGAGAGATAACATCAGAGGATAGCTCGCTCAGTCTCACTCCACCAAAGATGGAGAAAGGATTGTAATCAGGTAATAGACGATTCATCACATTTGTATCAAACTTTCGTTTATCGCTGCTTCTGTACTTCTTCACTGGCCGCTCACTTTTACTCTTTCGGGGGGAATGATCCCCTTTACTGTGACTGTGGCTTCTGCTGCTCTTTTCAGAAGATTTGTGGCCAGTACTATAAGACATACAAAGGAGAATCAAGGTGTAATTCAACTATAACAATATCATTTACATCTAGCTGACTTTCAAATCATTCATTAAAATCGGGTTACTCACTTATGTTGAGATCGACTACTGGAACTTGAATGATGCCGATGCTTATGGTCGGTCTTCCTCTTTTTTGGAGTTGAGAATCCCTCCGGAATCTCCGAGTCTGCAGATCTTTTGTTACTTTGTGTTGAGATACTACCCTCCGGTGATTCAATACTGGGAGACATGCCGGACTCTTTTCCAAAGGTAACGTGACCGTTGCCACCGACAGGGTTTGTGATATCTTGCAAAATGTTAGCTGAGGATTCAGGCGAGATCTGAGGATTGGCTGCTAACAGTTGATTGTTCACATCTGAAACCAAAAACAAATACAAATAGTACGTAAGTCACCATCAGCAAAGTGTTAACTTTCGTGCCTTCTCTACATTATAAGACTTATATTTTATGATAGAAAAAAGACTTACCAGATACAGCACAAGTCCCTTGCATATAGTCGGCCTCGCCAACTTCAAGTTTAGGTAACTGATCCGCTAACCCTTCTACCTTCACTTTAGCATCCCAGGATGCATGCTCACTATTGTTCTTTGGCGTCATCAAAACACTTTCCGAACCATCGGAGCACGGCTTCAGACCCTGGATACCACTACGACTTGAGTCACCCATTCCAATCTCAGTTGACATTTCGTCCTCACCTGCAACAAAAAAGAGTTAATTTTAGTACCAATGACGACCCTTAATGGAAGCAAATTTGTCTCAATACATTAATAAAAGGATTGCATCAAGCAAGATAGCAATTTGATTCGATTTAATATTTTAAAAAGTACAAGAGAAAAATAATGGGGTTGACATACATAGCAATGAACTTTTATAGTGTATTCCATGACGTCGAATTATTAGTCGAACCATTTTGTTTTAATTGACAATTGAATATAGCAATGGGTAAACTTGTTCTTAGAAAACAACTAAACAAAGCTACTCATTGAAGATGAGTTAACAAAGTATTATAATTCAACACAATTAGAATAACTGCATTCACTGTATCTACAATCCACACACCACACACTAGATCTTAGAAAACCAAGCCTTAGATCCACTGCTTATTTTTGCAAACTGCAAGTTTAACAACTGCATCAACACTATGACACTAAAATGACATAAATTAGCATTTATGTTGACTAGTTGCTAATGACAAACTCATCTAGTAACTGTAGCAACAACTGTTAACAAACCTCTATCGGTTTCCTAATTCAAAACAGAATCATCACGCTTTACTGTGACCCGGTGTCACAACATCACCGACAACAAGTTTTGCCTTGCAAAAAAAATCAAAGCAAAACTTTTGCTAGTTGGAAACCAAAAATGTTCCCGCTTAACCTCCAGCCCTCAATGGACCTGCTCGAACTAGAAGAACGGTGATGCGTCTAATTTGTTTTGTATACATAAAAACAGAAAGTTTGCATTGAACCAAAGCAACGTCTCAAAAAGAAACTCTCAGCAGCATCGTTTTTTTTGCTTGCCGGCCTCCCTGTCTCCTGGACTTTGAAGAAGTGTCACTGCGAATCCAATTTAAGCAAACCAATGCCTGTAAAGAGCAGAGTCCTGACCAAACAACTCTCTCTGTTCCGCGTCTGTATTTCTGTATAATATGAATACCTTATATAAAATATGTAGCTCACCACACCTTTTAACGTGATGAACACTGGCGAAATGTACACGCATTTTATTGCTACTCAAATTCGCGTCAAGAATTTTGCATAATGTTCGCATGTGCATTGTGCATCTTTATCTTTTTTGCTTTTAACCACGTTTGACTTCTCTCTCACCCTCGCGCTTGCACTAATATACGGACAACTACACAAGAATGTATGTACGCTTGTATTATGCACGTTGAGTACGCGCTACGACACAAGGTGTAATAGCATAGAGCACACGCATTTACGAACCGCTCTTCGTCATCCGCTGTCGGTATCATTCATATATACTATGCAACATAACACCTCGTGGGTATTTTAGGAAATGCTCCGAAGAAAATGTGAATGCTAGCTAATATGTAGTTTGTCACTCACAAAAGACACAATAAAATTGCAATTTTTAAGGAGGATAAGGACGATATTTATGTCAATATCTCAAGATTAGAAGACTGGAGCATAAACATCGAACAGTAGTTTTCACGGATGGTAATAATAACCAAATATTATGAACTGCTAGGAAGAATGTGTCATAGTGTGTCAGATAAGTACACTTACACGCACAAGAAAGCTGTCAACATGTTTTTTAACATGTTTTGAATGCTAGTTCTAGATTACTCTAAACTCAATGGAATGCAGATTTTTGCGTCAGCATTTTTATTCTTTTCTATTTATGCTCTTATGCGAGGGTTTTTAGGTCAAATTTGAAGGTTCTCTAGCGGATTATGACCAGTTGCTTTCCTTGTACTTACACGTGGCTTTGTTTTAACTGCTTTCTACTTTAATAAAAACACATCCGAGCGGAAGTAACTGAACAAAATGAAATGTATTAATAGTTCGTGCTATTGTCTCAGCTTGAAAATATGCATGATGTTGCCTTCGAAATACAATTCACCTAATTGTACAACTGCAGCTAGGTACTTTAATGTACAAAAATGGGTGTATGTGATGAATTTAGCGAACTACTACTTTCAATTGAATTTTGTCAACATTCACGACATCCAGATACATTATGAAGTGTAATAAATTCGTGAACAATAACACGGAAAGTAAATAACAACTCACATGCAATGTTTGGCCAATTCTCCTCGATAAAAGATGATCTGCCACAGAGAACTTGCTGATCATTGTACTTATCTCCAACCGCAAGGGCTCCAACCCCATTGGAAAAGGTCATCAAATTTGAGTCAAAAAAGGTAGCCGGACCCTGACACGGTTGACCAGTTCCGGTACTGAGATAATCATTATTTACGGCTGCCGTGTTATGGACACCGTTTGTAAAGCTTTGTGAAGCAGTTGCCCTGGCTAATCCAGCTGTAAAATGACCTGTTTCGTCAAGGTCATGAGATGTGTTCAAATTGTCCATAGGATCTGACATCATCATCATAGCATCGGACGAAATACTCTCGAGCATATCTTCGTCATGTCGTTGCTGAGCACCACTGGATCCTCTAAGAGGCAAGTTTGAACCTGGGGTCATACATCGGAATTCTGAAGGATCTTCATGACCATTCTGCTCATCCACGGCGTTATCATAAGTGTTTTGCTCGTAGTCAGAAAGGTTGCCATGGTCAGTTCTATAGTCAACTTCGCTTCCCTCATATTCATCTGCGGATACGGGACTATGGCCAGGAATATTTTGAGATCGGGGATCCAAATACCCTCTCATATTCATTACGGCATTTGGATCCTGCTGAAAAATAAGATTTCAAAAAGGGCATTCAATAACAATTCGTTCCCTCGCTTTTCCCACTACTAATTATTTGCTTTCCGAATCCATGAGCAGGTTTAATTTAATTACCATTGGATGTGTATAATCTCCATGGTTCCATGGTCCGCTAATATGACCAGAGTCTGTGAAAGTTTCATTCGGACAATCGCCATCCATGGGAGGTGAGATAGGGCTATGATCAGGTTGACCCATGTGGTGATTAGGGCTACTGCTAGTGACTACTGGACTTGGAAGAAATCCCATTGCTGCAGTAATACCATCCTCATGCGTATATTGCAATGACCCCGCATCACGCTCATCAGCACCTTCAGAAAAGTAATGCGAACCTGTGAAAGAAGTGGCGATGACAGTATGTAACTAAGAACGTCCACAAGTCGTAAAAATTCACTAAACCTTCACTATATAGCCTAGAAAATGAGCCATACAATGACAGCGTATTCATTACCTTGATTGCTGTGACCAGGCGATGAAGTTACACTCCTGGTACTTCCACGCACAGTGGAATTTGGTTTGAAATGATGATTCATTTGATCTTCACTTTCTCCTTCAGTGTCATCAGACTCATCCGAGTTTTCGGATTCCTCACCATCCTCCATCTCTACTTCTCTATCACTCCACGTGGCGTCTCGGGGAGAGGCTACAGAAAACGCGGACGACGACGAAGTTACAAGGGAATTTTGCTCGTCGTCATCATCTCTCTCCTCAACTAACGAGTCACGCTGCACACGATGATGACGATGATGATGTCGATGAGGTTTCACGGTACTAACATGTGGGTTTGGTAAGCCAGGAAGGTTTCTAAACCCCATCTGATCCCGCTTCACAACTGATGAACAGCTACCGTTACTGCTGCTTCCTATGGAAATTAATTTATCATCATGTCTCAAAGCTTCAACAATGTCCTCCTTCCCTCCCTCATCCTCCTTCATGCATAGGTTGGGTGTCAACTGAGAGGATGATGAAATGCTGGGACTCGATCCACTTGGTGTCAGAGGCGGGCCATGATGGCGATGATGCTGAGGCTGACTTAAGTGAGTGTCATCAAAGTGTCCATCTGTCACCCCTGTAGCACCACCACCAAAATTCCCTACATCACTTAGGGTGTAATATGGGTCCATTCCCAACTTCGCACTTTCACTTCACTATCCCCTGACGCTCCTCTGCTCTCTACTATTGTTTTTTGTCACCAGAAAAAATATCCTTATTTCACCAATGTCACGTGCAATTCCTCCTGTAACCAAGAAGACGAAATTCATTTTAGCTTGTGTACCATTTAATTTTAATGGAAGTTTATCTACATTTCTTCTATAGACACTTCTCCAAACATTGTTGGAGAATTGTGTTTTGGTTTAAATTTATTTGACATTTGTCCAGGAATCCAATTTTATAAACCGATATCAAAATTCATCTATTATTTTCCTCGAAATTTTACGCCAAATTGATTTTCTTATGCCCAGTGAAAGTAGATTTAATAAAACCCGCGTTTAATTTAACTTTTGCCGAATTAATTCCCGGCTATCACCCTAAAGCCTCGCACCTGAAGTGAAGTATAATCGACATATAGTCCTGGATCCGAATTAAAATTTTTTTAAATCATTTTCTCCGAAAATTAGTTCTAAAACATCTGGGTAAAATACACCTAATAACTAAACTTTCAGCAAGCGTTTCTGCATCTCCCACGTTTTACACGTTTTTGCAGAAATTATATTCTATATTGAGTCGGAATCGGAACGAAATTTCTTACGCCCATTTCCAGATGTAACTAGATTTGCCACTAAATATCCCTTAACCAACTCTGGTAATTTTTATCAATAAAAAAATTCAACTGTGAATACGAAAACAGTAACTAAAATAAAAACAAACCATTTCACGAAAAAAATATTCGTGTACTTTTAAGCGCTTCTTCTTGTTTTTCTTTCCGTTTTCCAAATACACAAACACTTAAACACACGGTATAAAACGACAACTTTGCACTCTCGTGTTGGAACGTAATCACCACTTTATCAAAATAATTAATATTGTATTTCTTAAACGTAATCACGTCTTCTCCTCCATCTAGTTTATATCTTGCTTCATTTAAATAAATTTATTTTAATATATTATTATTATCCCTTTTATTAGTAGTCGTCGTACGTACAATATTATTACTAACCCAATTGCGTTCACTTACAAGCGACACGACCAGTGTTGAAACACAAGCAGGAGCACTTCTCTCATACATATACTTTCCTATTTCGAGTAGGCATATACAGGCACACTCGTCGATACAATTTTCATATATTTATATATATATATATTATATATCAAAAGTGAATATCCATCAGCAACCACATAAAAGCAACGAAGAGGTGGTGGTATGTTAGTACATTGTATTGTACATGGAAAAAGAAGTACACGTATGCACTTCACACACACAGTACAACGTAAAATTTCAATCACAGCGGAAAAACCTTTTTCTAATACGTAAGCACATACAAAATATAACATGGATCATATAATACCGATATTGGTTATCATCAATAATATCCCTTAAGTTCATACATACATTTATGAAAGGGGTATATCATCACCATATGATTTCATGGCTAGTTGGATTTGGATATACACTTATTGTTAGGCTTAACTACGACGTATATAGGTACATATCAATACCTACATATGACAACAACGCGTCTTTTTTCTAACCCCTACGCTACTCGCTAACTCTTGAACATGAGATGAGAAAACTCTAAGCAGGAATTTCACTTCAGTATGTGGATATATCTCTTTAGCAAGATTAGTACTGACATGAAAGAAGAAGAGAAGAGGGGGTGGCTGTGGTGTATTTTTTAGGTACCTCTCCTTCCCCCGTCTCTCCAATGTGATGTGGATAGCGTAAGGAATTTTTTGTAATGTTTTAGCAACAAATGTATACCAGCTCTTGGCGTGTTGCTACTGCTAGTTGAGTAAGGGGTTTCTCTTGATGATGCTCGTTCGTTTGGTCGGAGTAATTCGTTCTTGTTTGTAAATGTGTGGATGCTCTTATTGCTCAAAGATAAGAGTGTATGTAAAAATGAATGTGACTTGCTAGCTACAAAACACACACACATTTCTACTTTACTTGTCTTATAGGTTCTTCCTTCTGAACGATAATCTCTGCGTCCGATATTTTAGCTATGCTTGGGATTGGGACTGCGGGGGTTGGTTTCCTTTCCTTTACATTCCATAGGATTCCATGTACTCACATAGCACTGCGTTTATACTATCTCTATCTCTTCTTGCTTATTTCACACGAGTTCATGTATCGGTTAGTTTAGTACTTTCATATCTACTTCGTCAGAAGTGATGCCTTCTCTAAAAGAATACATACGTTACAATGCGATATGGAATGGACGTGGCATATATTAAAAAATATAAAACTATACTAGGCATATAAGTTAAAGCATAATATGAACTTTATGGGAATACAGAAAATACATGACTTGTGTCGTCGCAACATATTCACATCTCTCTTCTTTCTTCTTCCGTTTTTGACCTATGTGCTTGCTCTATATGATAGATTTTGCTATGTTTGAAGAGAAGAACGTAGTTTAATGAGCTGAAAGATGGATTTCACTTTGTTGTTTTTGACACGCATGTTGAACATGACTACATATATAGCTAAAAAAAGCAACATCTTTCTCGCCCCTCTCGTCTCAAGAAGTCTTCTGCCTACGTGCAGATTTTGTTTGCGTGTGTATATATACAGTCAAGCCTTCTGTTGACAAGTGTAGAGATAGTGCACTTTTAGGCATGATTTGTATATGTAGGCAAGTCGGCGAAAAACACACACGGGGAGAAGGGTTTGGAAGAGCAAAAGTTTCATTGAGAACACTCTGGAATCCAGAGTCTGGATGAATCCTATGGAGTCGTTGAAATAGCTGAGAGAGGAGGTTGATGTTACTTACATATCTAGCTGTTGTGCATAAGGTCATAATAGACACGGACACACACACACATAAGCAACCCATTATCACATCACATCACATAATCAAGGAATGTATGGAAGAGGAAGCGACAATCTTTTAAAGCGAGAGCTGACTCAGCTTCTTCTTTTACCTTCAGCGCAGTATTATGGTGGAATGGACTTATTAGCCATGAAAGCATAAAAACCTTAAAATCGATAGACTGTCACCTTCTTCATCAAAAATAGGATTCTCACCATCAGATCAATTTCATCTCCTTCCTGTCGCATTTTCTGAGAATCCTTGGAGAGAGGATAGTCATGCTCATTAAATACTGATACTGTACCGAAGCCTTGCAAATGCTACTACATGATTTTTGCAATTGTCATTCATTATACCTAATGCTAGCGCGAGCCTTTCTCAACCTAATGCGTAATATCAATCCTTCACACATTTTTTATCCTCTCTAAACTCTAAATGCTATTGATACATACTAGCTAGTTGGAGTCAGACAGACAGGTTGTTCTATTGATTGTCTGCTAGGCTATGATGTCTCCAAGGTGCAATAAAATGTACCCAGTTCCCAAAAGAGTAAGTAGTAAAGTAAGGAAGACGATCACATTTTGCCGCAGGGCCAAAGGGTACAAACAAGGTAGGTAGATACTTTACTAATAAAAAAGGCCCAAAAATCAAAGCACACTTTGTCTATTATCCTATCATACACATATATCATATTATTCGCAT
This sequence comes from Orchesella villosa, assembly GCA_036850725.1. Classification (NCBI taxonomy): domain Eukaryota; kingdom Metazoa; phylum Arthropoda; class Collembola; order Entomobryomorpha; family Orchesellidae; genus Orchesella; species Orchesella villosa. The sequence goes on along the minus strand of JAANSM010000406.1, from coordinate 9,897 downwards.
TCATTAGTCAACTATAAGTCGTTCATCGTTTCTTCCATGCAGTTTCTTTAAATGATATGCAGTTTAAATGGTTATGTTATGATTAAAATATTTATAATGCTGACGAATACTGACATACAGTTGATAGTACTCCTGATGAATGATGACGGTACTGAGTAATGTAAATTTAGTGAAGTAAACGTAAACGATGCGTCATACTCTCTTGTTACGAAGAAATAGTAGGCTTTTTTCTTCATCGTCATGACATCGCATCACTACCACCTTTCATGATGGTTCACATAGTGTTTTTCTTTGGTGGTATTTGTTGATGATTCAACTAAAAATATGTTGTATGTAGTTCGAATGCAAATATATGTTCATTTTATTCATCCACAACTTGTGATAAAACTACTTGTCACCATTCAAGAAAACGTTAGGGCTTGTGCTGCCGCTAATCATAACTACCCAAACCACCGTGACTTACTTGCATTGCAGTTATATACTTATATATGTTCGACTTATTAATTCTTGTGTTGGTGTGTGTAAATGATAAGTATGTCTGAGGAGAGGAGGGAACGCTTTTCATAGGTTATAGCGAGAGCACATTTATTTTATTATCGTGGGCTGTTGCTTATGTTTATGAGGACGAGGATAACGATTACATGAAAAGTACACTCACACACACACTTCTACTCTCTCTAATTTCATGCTGGATTCTTTTGAAAAAATTTAACAGTTACTAACGTATACATATATATATTATTCCCTGCTAATTTATTCTGTGTGCTAATTTTGTGAGTAGATGAACAAAGAAACGAACGAAAAACAATATGAGATTGAATTTTAAACGAAAATTTAATTGAAACGAATGAGGACATATTTTATGAGCTATCCTTGTCATTTCGGGGTTTTACTGTGGGGCATTAAAGTATTCCTCTACGGTCATCATGATATGGGGAATAAAGTTGAGGTAACAATCCGAAAATTAAACCATATCTGCAAACTTGAGGTGATGATGAAACACGGGGATTTTAACAAGATTCAAAGACTCATTTACACTTTTTGGTGTTACGTGTCATTTCATGTCAGTAATTTAAACGACTGCTGTATTTTAGTATTTATTGTTAGTTTGCAGATGTTGAAGTGATTTTGCATGCATTCTGTCTCCCTCTACCTCTCTGACGTAGTTTACGTGAATGATTTCGGATTTGTGAATACGTGCTTAAATATCAACAACAACTCAAGAAAGTGCATGGCCATTAGTATCATTGATTATATAGCTTATAGCATGAAGTACCATAGGCCAAAGTGGTTTTTCTCCAGGAACTATAAAACGCTTCACTGCGTTCCTATACATAGGTGCAGTAAAATGAAGTAGAGAGAGGGTGAATGCATGACAAAACAGCGCTCCATCAGAGGCAAGCTTGTGTGTAGGTCTGCAGCCTAAAAGCGAATTCCGCAAGACAAGCGTGTAATGACTTGTAATTTAATTTGAAAGAGCAACCATTTTTTGTATGTTTTACAGAAAGGATAAGAATTGGATTGGTTGGTATGAAATTTTACAAGTCTGAAGCCCTATATTTATGATTTGGCATTGTGGCTGGTAATGTGTTCGGCGGCTTTGGTATAGCAAAACATTAAGACATGATGTTTTTCACTGACACGGTGACTGGACCTGTTTTTCCTCATGCAGCTTCTACGCAATTCATTTTCTCACTTGAACTTTGAAATTATGGAGTAGTAAAGAGCGTGACTAATTCTTTACTACATGATTGATTCTCTCATTGCGCATTTTACTTGGATTGCGATTGCATCATTCACACAGAGACCTCATCCCACATACTTAATCGCATGTAGGTGTCTCTGCTTTAAGCATTTTTATGTAGCTTTTACAACGAAGTTGCTGGACCGTAACAAGGAGTAATTTCAATTCTCATAAACTCATTTTATGATTTCGCTACTGGCTTAGAAACTCTGCAAATTTTTTCCCTTTTCAATGGATTCAAAGAGTTCTTTAATGGATGGAACTAAAGATTCCCCTTCGCTTTCAGTTTATTGGAAAAGGGTAGCTTAGAAATTGATGCTTCATTGAGTATATGATTGTTCACGATCTCAATGGAACGGGGAAGGAAGTTTGGAAGGCAAAGCCAAGTATGGGAGGCCATTTTAAAACTAAATTTTTATTTTATGACTTTACGCGTTACAAAGAGATGTATTACGGCTCTAGAAAATGCTTTTGTTCCAGCGACTGCCTAAAGTAATTAAAGATTATGATAATATTTCCTTAATTATTAGAATTTCAGTGTGAGACATGCCACAAAAAGGTATAAGAAATTTTTATTACAACGCTCAAGCTTGCGTGAAGGTTAGCCTTATAAGTGATACGGACAAAAAACGCCATTAATTAATTGCAAAACGGTCAATAGACATGTGGTTGAATATACAATTCATAATTTTTATTCTAATCTTCGCACAAAAAAAAAACGCTTTCGAGTTGGGAAGCTTTTAAATGCACCGAGTACAAATTATATGAAGTATAAACATGGTGTAAAAGGTGTTGCATTCAAAAGATGCATTTCGGGTACTTCTACCACTTGCTTGGCTACACTGACAAGTTGTTAGAAAAGGCATAATATCGTACCCAGCAGAAAATAGACTCGTACCCATAAAAAAATAAGACAAGGCCACATGACGATACCTACCACTAAAATATATTTACTCTTACATATTAAAGACTTTTACCACGATTTATGAGAGTAATTATTTTTCATTTCGAAGTAAACACAAGACTAAAATCTTATTGATGTATCAAAATGCTTTACAATATGTCATTTAAGTATTTTTATTTTCTGTTATGAAGTGCAACACTTCACCTCAATGCTTTTACTGACATTTATACTTCTAAAATGCTAACTTGAATATTGCCAAGTCATTTTGAACTTATGAAAACAACTGGTTCAATATTACCGGGAGATAACTTTTGAAGGTATCAAAGAATAAAAAGGCATCTTTGCAAACCACATAATGGCGAATGAGATGAATGTTGGCAGTATGTCATTCAGAATATGATTTTTTAAACGTGCAAATTTCCGGTTTTGTTTAGTTGGATCGCGTAGGGGACAATCGTAAGTGTTAAGAAAAAAATAAACAACAAATTCAAGAACTTAATACCTTAAACTATATTTTAAGAACTATCAAAAACGGATGCTTTTTGAAGTTTTTATCAATTTATTAATTTATCCCTCTGGATAAAGTATAGATTCTCTCCTTCTTCAATGCTGTTACAGTAAAAAGTATGCCGATAAAATACCACCCTGTCTAACCGAGTTACGTACGCGAAACGGACGTGATGTGCCACCTCCCCACCTCACAACAAACTTTTGTTTTCTGAACCAGAAGAGAAGTAACTTTACAATAATGGCTGGAAAGGCTCGATCGCATAATTTACCTAACAAAGTGAATTGATTAACGTTATCAAAAGCCTTTGAGGCATCCATATAACAAAGGAACACAAGTGTACCATTGCGAACATAGTGATGGGCAACTTGCTTCAGAGCATAGACTGCCATTTCAGTTCCAACGCCTTTTTTATAACCGAATTGGTTATTAGTAGTTGCCAGCAGCTTACCATACATATGCAGTATAATTAACTCAAGAAGCTTTGATAAAATACTCGAAATCACAATTGGCCTGTAGTTTGAGCTTTTCCTTGGGTCTAGTCCTCTTTTCTTTATTATAGGAATGATATCCACCTTCATTATTTCCTGAGGAATGAAGCTATGAGCAATTATGGAATTAAACAGATTCTGCAGAGGGTATATGAGGGGCTCCAATGCAAGTTTGAAGTGTTCTGCTTGAACACCATCCGAACCCACGGCTTTATTATTTTTTAAACTTTTGATGACGTTGGCTAATAGTTCTTTCTGCAGGTTAATCACACCCGATACTGACCCTAAAGAAACGTAGTTTTGTACATTTCAAGTTCTGTCATTTCTTGGTCAGCGGAGAATAGGCTACCATACAATCCTGCCCAGTGCTCTCGTATCTCCGTCTCAGAGTTAATTCCATCAAGTGTTTGGGGGAGACGCTCCTGCTTATTGTTATCAAAAGATTTCACATGAGACCAGAACTGTTTAAAACATTTCCCCTCAAATGACATTGCAATTTGGTCATTCACACTTCGTTGCTCACTCTTTTTGCAATCACGTAACGCACGTTTAAATCTCTTCCGCTTTGTGTTCATAAAATTTTAGAGTTGATAATCACGATCTCCAGAAATTCTCCAACATAGATAAGCTTGTCTATACTCCTGGTAGTATTCATTAACTAATAGATTCCAACCACTTAAGCAATAACTTTTAGTACTATTCCGGATTTGTCTCTTTGAAACAGATAGCCCTGCTTCATGAAGTATGTTAATAAGGCAGGCTGTAGCACTATTTATTTCATGCTTGTGATTATCATCGCAGCAATTTGCGATGTTACAGAGTTTCCTTTCAATAGCACCAGCTTGATCGAGCACAGATTGGTAGTAAATATCCTTATCTTTAGCACTCAACTTGTTCCAATTCACTCTTTTTATTGCCTCATGAGACTTATGAACTTTACCGCTATTATTCACTTCAATTATGTTGTTAATAACTATCAGCATGGGTAAATGGTCACTTGCACTGACAGGAAAAGGAAGTAAAACTTCGTCACGATATCTTCTGTTGCAAAGCAATGATCAATCCATGACTTACAGTTGTTGGCTGTACTTTAAAATGTAAAGCTTCCAGCTGGCAAGTGATTCTCGTCCTCCGCAATCAGAGATAATTCAGCGAATACGGCAACTAGCTCCGAATACTTTACATGCAATTGATTGATGTTAAAATCACCTGAAACTAAGACTGGGCCATCATGGTCGCTAATTAAAACTTGTAGTTTGCTAAAATACTCCGTAATGAGTTTCTCGTTTTGATATGTGTTACACGGGAAATAAACATTAACAATCAATAATTCACCATAACATGTCTTTAGCTTTATGCAAAGTAATCGAGGGTCAGAGTTTTCCATAAAAATTATAGAATCTTTGAACTTTTTGTGCACCAAAATTGCAGAACCTCCATAGGGCCTCCCTTTTCTTGGTTGATTGAAATCTGACATTGATGAGAGAGACACACAAATGTAATCCGGAAAGTTCGATTCGATTACATTTTGCTCAAAATTATAGAGCCAAGTTATTAAATAAATCTTTTAATTTCGGGAAAAATAAATATTAAAATAAATCTACAGCCAGTGATACAAAAATTAATTTATATATTTTAATAATAATGAATTTTTTAAATCATTTCTCTGGCTCCCCCGCAGTTCTTGTAGTAAATAAACATCAGCGTTACTTGATACTGTTTTTAACAAGTACGCGTTAGTTTTAAAATTCTGACAATTCCAACTGACAACGTTCATACTCATGGTATGTTAACTGCAGGAGACAGCAACGCTGGGGTACCGAAGGCTCCTAGTCTTTTTAACATAAACAATCGCACCATGATATCTTTTGGCCACAGCTCCGGCTTCAGAAACTCACTAACACTTTTTTCTTTTCTATTTATAGTAACATTAAACGAAGTGTAGCTACTTAACCTTGCATTCAGTTGCTCAACACTCATGACATAAAATTTGCGCGTTTTCATTAAAAATGACTTAAGCTTTTCTGGTATTTTCAGCACATCTAGTAACAAAAAGCCGCAACGGCTTAACAAAAGAAGATTTAATCGTTTCTTCATCATCATCATCGTTACTACAGTTTCCTGCTACATGTCTCTTTTTCGTTTTCGTTTTCTTCCGCTGGACAAGCTTCCAATTGTTAACCTCTGTTGGGGTGGAGTGTTGAATATTTTGTGGAAATTTTCTGAAATCAGTCGGGTCCTTCACAAATGGGTTTATAGTCTTTGTTATAAACAGTGGCCGCTGATTAGCAGTGCTCGGTGGAGTTGGATTATCCCCCAGCTGCAAATTTGAATCACTTTCTGGTTGGTGATTGGGCTTGATAGCTTTCAAAATATTACTGTAACTCTTTTGAGCAACAGTTTTTGAGCTGCTAACCAACCCAAGGAGTTCATCGATTTTCGAACTCATGGAATCCTGAGCCTTCACAAGATCTTCCATCACAGAGAGTCGTTTCTTAAGCTGTTGGACTTCATTTAACAGCTGAATTTCGTCACCAATCGTCTCATGTACATAACAGACTTGTGTTAAGTCGGAAACATGGAATTGTATATCCTTGCCTTTTGAGTCTATTTTTCGAAGGGCTATCACAATTTCACTTAGATCCTTGACCCTTGCCTCCGCTTTGTCTTTTTTCTGAGATCGTCTTGGTAGAGTATGGAACAATTTCAGCTTGTCCCATGCATCTCTGACGGCGCTGTCGTCATAAAAAACCGCAAATGATTATGATATGTGGTCATCAGTTTATGATGTCAAAATCGCATGAGAAGCAGAGGCTAATAGTTCATTTACAATACAAGTTTGCTCAGTCTCATCTGGTCCTGAGAGTATGCTTGTATTGGGTGTCATACGTATGCCTATATATCACACACATAGGAAGAAATAGGCTAACAGCCTATCCCGCCTATGCTTTGTACAGAAAAACAAAACAAACACCAGTACATCTACAAAATGATTTCAAAAACTACCTTTTAAACCAGTTTACAAACTTACAAAATGTCATTTACAGAACAATATGTACACAACAGACAGTTAATGAGCATTATTCTGCCGTTTTAAATTTTTTAAACAACTGATTACTGTCGTAAAAAATAATACTTGAGGAGCAGTTCGGTACATGCGTACGCACTCTCCTCTCTCACTCTATAAAAGTCATCATCTTAGTATAAATTCTAATTTAGAGCAGGTGGAGTACATTTTATGCTGGGTACGATTCTTATGCATATGGGGAAAAGTCTTATGGGTATTTTCTCATTCACGTTATGGCGAAATCTCTTATTTAGTGTGGCCGATTAAATGCATGTCGTTAGAAAAGGCCAGTTTTGAAAACAAATAGTGTACTAATAACAACTTGTCAATTTGTAGCATCCGTTTACCAAATAGATTTGTACACATAAATGTATATCAGGTTTCGCACGTTTAGCTCTTGTTATGTCTTGACTACTGATTGGATCGCCTGTCTATAATTGAGTACTTCCTATTCTGATGTTGCCCCTCCGTCCACTAAAAGTGACGGTAATTAATCAAAATAGGCATTCTGAATTTGGATTTCAATTTACGCTTGATTGACAGATTGATTGCTGCGCCCTGCAACTAAAGGAAAAAAATACTGTGGCTATGTGGTAAAATTGAATGACCTTTTTGTAAAAAGGGATATATATTTGAATTTTTTAGAACGTGATTATCAGTAAACACTTGGAATTAAAAAGAAAACTATATTCGAAAAGGTGATGATAATTCAGTATAAAGAAACCAATGAAGTTGCGAATGGGGCACTACAGTTATATGCAACTAAGTCAAGAACAGATTGCGTCAGACGAATGAAACTCACTAGTTTAGTTATTAGTTCTGTGAACTAACGTAGAATCTCAAAGCAGGCTTCGTGGAGACATCTTTCTGTGTGCTAGTCGTACTCTCCGAATCTACCATCCTTCTAGACGTTTGGCTATTCACGATAGCTTCATGTAGCTTCTGGGATGTGGTGCTACGAGCAAATTGAACGGCAGCAGAGTAAAGGAACACAAAAGAATATTTCAGTTGCATATTTTTTACGTGTGTTTATGTGATATGTATATGTATTATTTATAGGTAGTTTTTTCACTCTTCAACAAATTGACTAGAATTTATCAAATGGTTAAGAGCTATGCAAGATGTCACGACTTAGAGGTCACTGACTGCTCTCCCAACTAAACTTTTTATGATACTGCTTAATATCCCTATTAAATTTAGCTATGACTCCTTTCCATAAAAATTCCAGGAGAACAAAGAACCCAAAACATTAGTAGAATATGATTAATGCTGAAAAAACTTCAGTCTCCAACGCAGTGCCGTGAAATATATCAGCAAAGAAATCAGTGGTAATGTGTAAATAGAATACTCTACATCCAGTAAAATAATTCAATAATAAACTAAATAAAGCTTTAACATGGCTATAATTAACATTCCTAATCGTGTAACACGTTTTATAAGACATAAGATTAAATCATCAAATTGATGACATCAATTAGCGCATATTAAAATGCCAAGGAATGCCATTATTGTTTAAAGAATGCACCGTGATGTGAACAGTCTCGCATGTGTATGAGTAAACTGTCAACTACTATGCAATTTCATTGCAACACTATGAATTAACGTTTACTTCTACATTGTACAATCGATTCTAATTCTAGCTGTGTAGCTCTAGTTGATTCCTCACTAATGAACTCGTTACGGGCAATTCTAATGATACTCAATGAGTTTAATGTATCAAGTTCTGATATCTAGTGAATTTTTAGCAATTAAGATAGAAGAAGCTCATTGAGTCTCATTGTTGCTTTGTGCAAAATTCTTTCGATCTGGTGAAGTGGTTTACATGTTTATATAAATTACATGCATGCTTGCTTTGTAGACATTTAAGGAGGCATACTGATACTACGTAAAGTGACATGTACGTTCAGCCACAAAGACAAGATGTAGAATAACGTAGAGTTCGTTGTAATTCAATTCAAATGAAGTTACAATATTGATTGATATTTTGATTTGTCGAGGTGCTTTTTATAAACATTTTTGTGGTCAATATTAAAAACGTGGTGGCTCACTCGCACGTAGTAAAGTTGAATTTAATGAAAATTTTAAAAGAGTTGTCAAATTTTGGCCTACGTAATTTTTGCGTTTGTCCTCTACTTTTGGGTACAGGAATAGGAATTCTTACAAATGGTAATGTTACTAACCTACTAGAGAAAATTAGTATGCATGCATTGCATTACAAAGGAATAGAGTCATATAGGACTAGTTGATGGTCACAACCAAGCAAACTTCCGCTAGACCGCTGCTTACTAGTTAAACAATAACCAGTTAATATCTGGTAAGAAGAAAAGTGATTGATTTTACAAATCATGTCGTTATAATTGATTGTAGTTTCTGTTCAATACATCATTTAATATCGATAATTATACTTATGTACAAATGCATATTCATGAGACATCGTGCACCAACTTCATAAAATGCTTGTAAAATATGAGCTTGAAACGAAAAAATTATTATGATTTCGTACTTTTGTTATTCTAAGGTAATGCAGTCTGGCATGGCATATGACTGAGAGCGTGTAGGTGAGTAAGATCAACGAGCTAATTTTATACCTATAATCCAACTCAATACACCATCATTACGGTCTCCGGTATACTGTAATTGAAGAAACGAAACGAAGCCTGTGGCTATGAGTCATTCATGCCAGGGTGTTATTTAAAAAAAGTGGCTGGTTATTACTTGTGAAAACAAACACAAGAGTACAAAGAGGACAAAGCAAATACGTACAACTTTTTGCTAAAAGAAAACAAATGGTGTTTTTCATATGCATTTAGATTGAATGCAATTTGTCATCTATAAGATATTGCACCGTAGATTACATCTACATCTGAATATGAATATACGAACGTCCTTGTCATTTATTTGCTTCCTTGCTAAATAAGTGATAACTCGTCATATCCCTACTTATTCCATTATAACCTTCGAGCAACGTTACATATGACTTGAGAAAACAAGCCTCGCAATCGAAAATGACTTTCTAATGATTGGAAATCGACGAAGGTGAATAATAATATGCAAGTTTGGTTGCAAACGCAAACGAATCACATGCACCTGCTGATCACTAAACTTTTTCAAAAATTAATTACACACATTCTACAAATCTTACTGAGGTGTTCGAGTCCGAGTCACCCCGCCCTTGCCAGCATG
>JAANSM010000405.1:0-29672 GCA_036850725.1 Orchesella villosa | reverse complement strand
GTATCATCAATCTTTGATGAATACAAATAGTTTAAGGCGTTTTCATTTTTCTTGAATAATTTTATGAATGAAACGTGCTCTACTTTAAGACTGTGTTGCAAGAACGGAAGTAATCCATGGTTCAATTTGTCACTTAGAATAACAAATATAATTTCTTTACTTTGAATACCACGTAAGTAGATTAAGGGAGAAATGAAAATACTTTAAGCTGCAATGGTAGGAAAACAACTCAAGACTTGAATCACGAATTGAATTGAAAATTTTCTGGCTGAGTAAAAATAAAATAAAATAACTTACGTGTAATTTTCTATTTCGTGACATCGGCTGAAATCCAAATTTTTACAAATCAGACATGATGGCAGACATGTTGCAGTATTGCTAGAATGCAAACTAAAACTTAATAGATGTGAATGAGTTATAATGACGCAAAGTTACGACGCATACTATAGCAATCATATTCTCCCATTTTCTTGGCATGAGGTTTTGCCTAGGTTATCATATCTTTATTCATGAACATCTCATTTACCAAATGTCAAATCATGTCATCTAGCAAGGCAGGAAGCATATGTGCACGACATTATCGAAAATAATTTCTAATATATAAGCTCACATTCATGAACAAATATAGAGCTCATCTTATGAGTTACAAGTTACAACTGTTTAAAGCGTGAGCTAAAGAAGGACACATAATATACAAGCCCATGATAAAACATCTTTTCAAAGATGACAAGGAAATGGAAGTCATTTCTTTGAGCATCACATCACTTTTCACAAGTCAGCGAAGCTGTCATTTTGAACAAGAAAGCATGATGAAAATGTTATCCTGTGATTTCTCAGCTCCCGTTCAACGTGACTTATACATTGGCAGAAAGGGAGTATGAGGACTAAGCCCATAAAACTGCTTTCACGAAAAGTATGTCGAACAAATTTGCAGGTCCAGTTAGACCATCATGAAAGTGATTATCAGCATTCCGATTCATTTAGTAAAATGTAACTGTCTCTCAGTTATGCAGATGAATTGTCGTCATGCGTTGTCGCTGAAGTTGTTAATACTTCATATAAATTTTTATGCCTGCATAGTAATTATACATACTCCACTGTTACGGAGATGCGATAAAGAGATTACATTTGCCTGCACCCAGTCCAATTTACGCAGCTCATATAATGCCGTTTCTTGGTACTCCCAGTACGGGCTAAAAATTGAGTCACTTGTTTTTCACATAGTTATCCGAATTTGCGTTATACAGAATGCCTGTACTTGAAACATTCCAATGTTGAATGTGTGTCGGAGAAGCGTTAAAGCAGGAGCATATCAGCACCTAACTTCATGTAAAAATCTTACTTCCGCCCTTTTCCCCTGTCTGTGTAATTTGATTGAGCATGTTACACAGAGAGCCTTTACTTACAATACTTCAATAGGTCCACAGTACTTCACTCACCTATACACTCCTTTTTCCAGGCAGAGGACTTGTAAGTACATACAGGAACATACAAACATGAGATATGAATTCCCCTTTGATGATCGACACAAGCGGAAATGCTCATTAAAACACTAACGACAAGCGACAAGGGTGTATAATCGGGTTAGCATGCTCAATCTTTTAACACACGCATTAACTCTCTAATCATAACGTGACATACAGGGTTACCTATATACATATGAGGTAAACATGACACTAATAGCTACTCTTTGTCAGTTTACCTGTGATGTCTGGTGACAAATGCTTTACTCTAGTAAAGCACCTGTATTACGTTAAAATACAATGCATAAGAGCTATGCTACTAAGCTTCTGTAATGAAAGTCATTTATGTTTTCTCAGTTCATTAAAACCTCAAAGCATTAGCTTTTTTAGCTTGATTTACAATTTCACCTGTCGCAGTCGCAGTGGGCCTTAGATTATATATAATTCTTTTAAAGATAAAAATCATCTAAAATCATGTTGGTACAGTGAAAATCACGCTAATTGTTTAGCTAGCTCTTCATTTCAGCATTTCGATGCGTGATTCATCGATAATTCTATCACGTTTGAACTTATGGGAACTTGATAAGTGTGATCTGGAGCATACTGCGCGACAACGTAAATGTCTAAAAAGGATAACTGACTTCCTAATAAACACGCATGTATAAAGGAGCTGAATTCTAAACCATATTACTTGGTATTTAATATGTCTATGTACACAAAAACTCAATCCTCAAACTATATCCTCCTGTATGTATGTTGTATAATCAGACAGAAATCCGATTGAGTTTTCATGGCAGACCCTTAATATACTCAAAGCGCAATGGGAGAAGCAGGCCATGTTTTGAAAAGTTTGCTTGCACTTACATATTTATTTTGAAAATTCGGTCGATCCAACTTTGGAATCTTCCCAAACGAATCACGCTTCTTCACTTGCAAAGGATCTACTCAAAAATTATAAATATTCTTAGTCTTCTTGGCTCGAGTAACATAAACATGTGTAAAAAAGGCAATGGGAAAAGCTTTTTCAATTTTCAACAGCACATAAGTTACTTTTCTTCTTTCATGATGACTAATCCACTGCTCTCTATATACTCTGTCTCAAAATTTGTTCAAAGAGACCCGCGGTCCATGCACTACTATTGAAAAATAAAAATAGTATCCCAAGTTTTTTTTATATGATACGTACTTATTATTGAGATTTCCTTTTACAAGGATTTTGTTGCTCTTTGCCTACTCATTCTCACTCTCACACTCTCTTTCACTCTCTCTCTCTCTCAGGCATATAGTGAGAGCCAGAAATACACATTAATTTCATGCTGATGATACGATACAGTATGTTTATATCATTCCATTCCTTTGACTAACTTGATATAATGTGGGAAAGTCAGCCAAGGCAAAAGGCAAAGTCATTACCACCATTTCTATCAACAAAAAGTATGTTTTACTTTCGTTCAATGTGGTGCATATGCTCATATAGCTTATATGAAAATAGTATGGTGTATGTATATAAAATGTATATATAAATATGTACATATCTTTCTGATATACAGCTTTCACTGACTCATAATGTGGCAAGTCACTTGCAGAAACAGTGAGTAGGTGCATCACCCGGATAAAAAACGAGGGGTAAAAATACTCCCAGTTGACTTGTACGTATATTATATTGGTGTATATCCCATTATTGAAACAACATTTTGTTGTGCGTTGACTATAAGGATGATGATCCTAATGGCCCTTTCTCCCCATTAACATCGTCATCATAATACGTTTTGAAGTAGTAGCACCAATGTCTTTCCTGAATCATGAAATGTATACCCTATTTTTTACTCTAATTGCTCTGCATGTGACAACTGACGAGAGTTTGAACTTAAAGAATCAGCGCATGAGAAAATGGGAAGCTATGATATAGGGCTACTACGTAACAGGAGGATCACCCCATCAACATCATCAACCTATGTGGTTTTTTATAAGATAACATAAATCAAAAAAGGAAATGTAATGCTGTTTTTAAGTACATTAAGCTCACATGATTTCACGGGGTAACAAAGTATTTCATTCATTTGAGCCCCATTGAACCTTGACCCGATATATAATATTCTGCAGCCATACAATTTTGACTTGGTTGAGTCACTCGCTCATCTGTTTTCACTTTGCTGTTTGTTATTGCAGATTCAAATCAAGTCAAGGATTTTATAAAAATAGTACATTAATGCGTGTTTGCACGCTTGCAGAAAGTTATATTAGCTTTTAATAGCCCAGATCTAGTTTCACAGAGAAACATTTTGATTGATTTGTAGGCAAGTGAAAATAGTCAAGGTTAAAGTGATTTTTTGTGCCTACTTTTTTTTATAACTGGGAAAGGTCAGTCATAATAATGGATAAAGTCTCATTTTAATTCCGAGATACAAATTGGTATTCTCTCGGTTAATCCTATTTATTGTCTTAAAGGTTTCACGTTTCACTTTAACTTGAAAATTTAAAATTGGCCCAATTGTTTTTCCCTGTACCGAATCACGTAAGACTGGAATAACGTGGTATTTCCATCTTTTAAGTACTCCATGATTTCTAAATCCTACCAAAGTCATGCATGTAAAACTCTTAATCCATGTGACTTCTAGAAAAGCATACATCATCTGGTTGTTATATAGTGAGATGACATTAGGAACGATTAATATGACAAGCTCCTTAATCTTTTGTGCTCTTCTACACTAAATTAATTACATCACAACTCACAACCTTCCTTGCTGTCCACCTCATTGATAAGATGAAGCTAAATAAATATCCCCTCATTTGTTACATAACAATGGGGAAAGAGAACAGATTTTCCTCAAAAAGCATTTCAAAGAGCACTAACCCCGCCCCACCGAAAACAAAAATGATGCTCATGACTCAAGTGCGTATGGATTGCATCACCACACAAAATGCTGATGATCATCATCATCTCCACACAGTTCCCATCCTGATTGCCACTCGTCTGTTTTGTCAACCGAAGAGATCCAAAATTCGGGTAAATCACCATATTCGCTCAAAACGTTTCAAAAGAGGATATATGCGTCATCCGTCATTGTTCACGGTCGGGGTACATATTATATTACGGGGCATTGTGTACAATATCTGATGAGCTACAGGCTAAGGGTAAATCCTTAAACCGACCGATCATATATACATATTTTTTGAATCATCTTGGCTATAACAAATAGAGAAAATTGCTGGATCATCAAAATGTTCTCCTGATACGAGACAAACTTTGGGATTTTCTATTATCATTATTATATCTATTTTTTGATTTTTCCGAATTGATTATAAAACTTCGGAAGAAAAGAGAATAGGAGAGGACAGGCGCTTAATGACAAAGAGAGACAGACTTTTTGACAGTTCCCCTGTTTAACCATCTGTGCAGTTGTAAAAAAAACGAAATACTTTAGTTGTGAATCAAACAAAGACACGCGTAGTATAGTAGAAAGGGTATTACTCACTTGTAAAGCCTTTCTCTTCTTTTCCTCCGTGCATTACTAATACCTCCTCAACGCAAGATTCTTGGTTTTCATTGAAAAGCTCTTAGAAATGGATCTGTGATGAGTAGGATTTTCCCTCCAGTATATAATATATTAAAAAAAGTGTATATTATATGCATATATCTAAGGGACTGGTGTGGTGTGACTTTGAGTTCTGCACTGTTTATACTATTATGTGTATTAAAACTAACAAGAGCCACCAACACCACGTCATTCATCTAAACTTTCATCCATCCAACCATCCATAACGTACCCCATGCAATGCCAATAATAGGTACATGCATGTCAATAGGGTTGTGCAGCCGGCCGGCCAGTTGAATAGAGAATGAATTTTAGGAGACCACGCGCGTCACTCAATTCACTGTTTATGACTCACTTTTACCACAGAAAACCGAAAAGAGGACGGACCAACCGAAATTCAATGCGAGCCGAGAAAGTATTAAAAAGTACGATATCAAATAGACACACATCATATAGTTGGCTTGCTGAGAGGGTGAGTGAGAGTAAGAGGGAATGAGTTCTTTGAGTAAAGTGAATGAGCAATGCGTAAAAAGTGTGCATGCATATTGTGATAAATGTACCTAATATCGAAATACCCGGAACCTGAATTGCTTGTGTCTTGTGTTTCGGTTTTGACTACGCATAAATAAAATGCATACGCAGAAATTACCCAACGAATCAATTCAGATTACTAAAAAAGAAGGCTGGTTTGGATATAGATGGATGTTTTCGGGATGGGAATGAAAGAGAGGAAAGAATGACTAAGTGTAAGTTGGATGGAGTGAGTGAGAGTTCATATTGTATATATATATGATATAAATGGTGGCAAAAGCGATGGCGAAATGGGGTTGCTTGATGGTGATGGTGGTGGATGGAGGTGAATCATCATTATCTTGTCATAATAATCTGGCAAATAAAAGAAGACCAAACCATATATATACAATGCATACATATTACGTACACAGTCACTGCTGATAAGACTCAAAAAAGGAATTATAGAATGGGGGATATCAATTTTTGGTCTCTTCTTCGCCTCCGAATGGCATGGTATTTTTGAAGCCTGGAGCTGAGCTGATATCTTATATTTATGCATGCATATTATGTATTATGTAAGAAACATCAAACAAAGAAGTCACCCTCGTAGAAAACTCCTTTAAAACACACAACATAGGGATACGATACGAATGATACAATACAAAAATGTTTCTCGTTCTCTCTCTCTCTCTTTCTCTCTCTTGTGTATATTTACCCTCTTGTATATAATTTTTATCTATCATCTCTGAATCATCATCATTATTATTGTGTTTCTGTTCTATCTTTAGCTATCTACTCGTCATATCTCTTTTCCACCGATACAATTTATGGATTGTACATGACACTCATTTTTTGAATGTATATATACTTTAATGACAACCTCTGTGTTTTTTCGACATGAAGAATGAATTTATTTTTTGTATATTTTACTTTGTGATTATTAATCATTCACGACTGCTTAAATATATTTTCTTTTTTAAGCCAGGCAAGAACTTCAACCCTTTATTGTAGCATTACGTATTATATGTATTATTATATCACTTCCTTTTGAGCAAAGGTCAAAGCATGACGTAAAGAATTGAACAAAACAAAAGCTCAAACCTTTTGGGGCAAAGGGATATTATTTCTTCATCGCTCATACAAAACTTCTACGAAACCGTTTGTTCTTGGGAAAGAAAATGAGTGAAAGTTATAAATGAAAATTTCAATGCGTGGGATTTCAAAAACGAGTATTGCAAATGTGTTTGAACTTTTGCTGCTTTCTCTTTCTACTTTCTTTGCCCTGTGGCTATTTTGCCTTAGCAAGATTGAATTGGTTTCTATCGAATTTGAAAGCCGTCACTTAATCGCTTCCATGAACTTTTCGTACTTTCCAATTCCAATACTTTTTGGAACACCAGTTTGCTCAGAAACCTTAAAATGGTTGATGGTTAAATGCAAATTGGAAATAGCCAAGAAATGTCAAGATAGATTAAGGATGCAGGAATGCCAGAAGCTTTGAATCATAAATTCCATTCTTTGATGGTACATTCCTTTCGTAGAATGTTTTTTTGAGAATCAGGGTTCAAACTTCAGACTTCCAATTTCATATTCTAAAGTCTCTGGGTGGGTTGATCACTTCGTCATCCTCCTTATACAACAGCTCATCTTCAATGTTCTCCTACTTAGATTTCCTTTACATCAATAAAGTTACAAAGAATGAACTAGAAATTCCATATCAAACGCTGATGAATGTGACGTTTTGACATATAGAAGTGTAGTGTGGGCGGAACTCTCCGTTGGTTATGTGCTGCTTGATTTGACGTCTGGTTTTTGCAGTCATAAAGACTTCACCCTGCCGAAAGAATATTGCATGTTGTCAATTAAACTACGCCAAACTGAAGCGACGTGAAGTCTGAAAAGGGTAGCTATTATGATCTTGTACGTAATCTAGACATCATTTTGGCGGATGACACACAACCAAGTCGTGATAACATGGACAAATTGTAGGGTATAGTGAAAAGTGACACGGGTGTGTTTATTGCATGGTACAAACTCCAAACTTGGCATTTTCCACGGTCTCTCTATGGAATTCGCAAATGTCATAGATCTTACGTACATAAAGGAAGATTCACGACTTGTTCTTAGACGATTATTCGAATGAAAATGATCATGTTTTCGTAATATGATACTCGACTAACTTCAAAACAACTCTTCTAAAGTATCTCTGCTTGGTGGGAACACTAGAAATCTACTTATAATCAAAGTCCTTCGGAACGGCCTGGCATGGACTAAGCTTTCGTAAGCTGTGAAAAAATGAGCAAGGGGCAACAAAAAGTAAACAAATCTTTGTGTAGTGTTAAGAAGACCACTGTAAAGAGGAAAAAATGAGCACGCAATGACCGCCTGTTTTGATCTTCAGTGGACAAAATAAAATACGCATTGGATTACAAAAGGATTAACTAAGAAGGATAAAGTATCGAACTAAAAGATCTCTGGAAATGTAAATACAGACAGCTGCAAACATCCCTGTTCCATGGACATATGTACAGTAAGCATAAGCATGACTCATTCCAATTCTGTCAGTTGTATCTCCATCTTTCCTCCCTATATTTACGCATAAAACTCACAATCCGAAAGTCGTAAAATCTAAAGCCTGCCTGATGTGGCCAAATATGTTTTAACAGAAAACGTACAACCTTCAGCCACTTTTGCCCCTTGTCTGCATGCATGCTTAAATGCTCTTATGACGTTGGAAAGAATACTTTAAAACCAAAATCTTTCACCTCTCTCTCTCTCTTGATGCACTCACAAACAAAGAATTAACGACTTGTCACTTACAACGCTACATATGGGTGTAATTCCCATATCTTATAGCGTCTTTGTTTGCCCATCCTGGAATAATTTTTGCATATTGGTTGACCTCCATTAAATCAGAAAGTGATTGGTTTTCCTTATTTGGAAAGCAAACAAAAAAGCTACTTTTACATTCAACGACATTCTGAAACACGTTTTGACTACTTGAAGACGTCAGCAAGAACTGAAATCTCTGCATGTTATGGTGGCGTAGTAATAATAATAATATATATATATAAATAGCTGCAACACTCTGCCTCCATATCTACCCCCACTTCATCCAGTTTCACAAGTCTCACGACGAGTTGGCTTCCCCTCATTACCTTTTCAAAAAAAGTATATATATGCAGCCACCATATTTCATTCCATTGAATTCATTTTAATACTCAAGTACAATGAGCTTGTGTGAAGAGTGGGAGATATATATAATAGGAAGTTATTTACAATTACAATATAACGTCAGTTAGGGGAGCCCATGTTCTTTGGAATTGGTACTTGAGAGGAAAATGGAGGAAGAGAAACGGAGAAGGTGGAAGTAGAATTCTTCCTTCTTAGTCATCCCATCCCCACAAAGGAAATAACGAGAGAGAAGCGAAGCTAAGAACTTGTCTGAGAACGACTTGCTAGTTCATGCTTTCTCGGATTTTCTTTTCTCGCCAAAAGGAGTGAGAGAGAGTGAGAGCTGAGCCTCTTCCCTCGTCATTTCTTCCTTCAGAATTGAACAAAAAGTCTTCGTCATCGCCTTCACATCACATACCATCAAATCGTCGCATGATGCACTCCTCCAGATGTATACCATAACTTACCTTCCCTTCCCCCTTCTTCTGTTTCTTCTTCATGATCCCCATTTTCTTTACCCCATGTCGTATTCATGTATGCTAGGTAATATTTTTTCGGAATCGTCTTATCCAGTCAGAACCAGCTCAAGCAAGCGGGAAAACGATCACATCAAATGAAGGAAAATGAAAAGTAACGAAAGGAACAAGGGGAACACAAGTAATTCTTAAGGTTTTAGTTTCTTTAGGGCGCGGTGTGGCATGGCATGCGTCATGTATGTAACAAGGGAAGAAACACATTCTCCAATTTTTATGTTCATGCAAGCAGCAATAAGATAAGAGCATTTTCCGTCGCACTCTCAAAATGTGTTGCTATTTCTTCTCTGTTGTTATTATGATTATTACAATCTACCGATTTTCTCCTTTGCTGCTTTACACCAGAGAGGATAGTTATTTAAGAGGAGCACCCTATACAAAAAAAATCCCATGCAAAGAAAAATTCCCAAAGATATGGGTTGTACTTCCTCCTCGTTTGGTGCTGATTCATGCTTTGTTCTTCCTTTTTCCCATAAAAATTGACAAGGATTCCGTCTTCTTTGGTGATCCTTCCCCTGTCCTGTTTCCAATCTGCCGTTCGAGTATTTATCGGTTTCCTTATTTATTTTAGGATTTTAAAAGTTTTCTATTTACTATACCGAATTGAGAGTAATGTGATTGAAGCGTGTTGCCAAACGTGTATACAATTTTATACATTCTGTTACATTAGGAGTTCAATGAGTGCTAAATTTCTTTCGACACTGTGACATATTAAAAATCGAAAAATCCAACATTAGATTTATATAGTTAAAGGTGAAATCAAGTTTATAATAAATTACGCTAGCCAACTTTCTTGTCACGACATTTCCGGTAGCTCTTGGTAATCTTGCCAAGAGCACGTGATCTCTAAACTTTTCCATAAAAACACATCAAACCTTTTAACTTGGTGTGTCAAATACAAAAATAGCATCCACACTTCACAGGCTAAAGTACACATATACATATATAGCTGATCATAATTCACCTACGGACATGAAATGTAGGAGATGACTCATTCATCCACTCCAAAGACTTTGCCAATGCAACTTTTTTGCGATTCTTTTTTGTAGCTTTATCCCATTACGTTTCCAAAAGAAAAAGAGACCAAAGAACTCTACACTTTACCTATTGTACTCTAATGCATGCAAGTGTGAATTACCTATATGCTGTCATAGTGTGTATAGTGGCATGTACGAAGCGCACAAACTGCACAATCAGCCTTGCCTTTTACACGAAACCTTTTTATGGTCAACAATGCACATGTGGAATTGACCATACGTACTTACATACACAATTTAAATATTGCATGACCGTACGGAGCTCTCACATTTCATGAAGCTTTAAGCTTCAAGAAACCTTGAGAAAAGTTGACGACTATGCTTTTCTCAATTGAATTAGAGCCTTCTTCTGTTTTTAAACATAATGTTGAGCTCCACACGCATTCATCTCTTTTTATACAGTTTAGGGGGGATTACGTAGATGCATAATTCTGTAATTAACATAAACAGGATAGAGGGGGCAGAATCAGAAATCAAGGTGGGCATTTGAAATATGAGCTCAGCCTTAATATAACTCTATATACACACTTGAAAGGAATATAACATCGTGAAGATTGTGAGCTGGAGGACATGAAAAGAGCATAACATTTTTTTAAAGACGTCAGCAGAAAATATACATACATCCTGTCAGTATGACGAGGATCACGTATATAATGTCTTCAATATAAATTATATTGTCCAACAAGATATCCATAAGTATATGTGTGCATTATACGATTATATATACCAATACCAATATAGTTGGAACATGTACGTCTTCTTATGTACATTAAATATAGCAAAGTATAGGCATATACCATATAACTAAATTTACAATGCAGCAGATACAAAATAAAAAAGATTTATGTACTCTGACTGATCTGGTGTCTTTGCCAAACCGGTCGTGCAGTGTTTAAATGAATATGGTAAACATTATGAACAAGCGAGTTTGCAAAACATTCTGACCATTATGCCATCTTTACAGTATGGATAAATGCTGAGCAATACGCATTAAGATTACGAAGGTGCAAATGCAAAATGCTTCTTCCACAAATTGCTAAGTCACAGATTTTCCTATTTACAATGCTATTTCGCGTTTTTACAACAATGTATATATTTATTTCTACAAAGTATATAGTAGGTAGAGAAAAGTGGGCACTGGAAAATTTCCCATAACATGATCGCCTAATGATCAGTCAGCAGCCGCATCATCATCATCATCACGAGATAAAAGGCATTAAATTATATGTATTTTGTAGCTTGCAAAGAGTATAAAACGAAGCCATTAAAGAGCAAGTGTTTTTGTACATTTGCCTTTATAAGTTGGTATGAATGAATCATTTTTGCACTCGAAGTTGCTTGTTCAATTAGTGCTGTATGACGCTCACTGACGTCTCACAGATCAGTCATTTCTATCTCTCACCTCTTGGCTCTGTTTCAGTCAGCGGTTGGTGATCAGCGAGTCAAGATCATACATTTTCCACATCGTGCACACACGCTGTATCATCTCGTATATAAGTAGTGTATATTTAGTATACATACGGGAAAAACTTGTTAGTTTTTTCTGTGTAGATTTAAGTTAACGCGGAAAAGCATTAAACAGTTTGTAGTGTTCAAGACAAGACTTCTTTCGTTACTCTTAAGACAAGAGCTTATATTCTCACAAGCCGATAATAGAGCTAATAATGGTGAATGTGACATTTTTTGGTTGTCCTGTTTCAGAAAGCAAAGCAGTTTCAAAAGTGAAAAGCCAGTTGACTCGTACGTGTCATAATAATATTCAGTTGAGTTGCCAAAATATGAGCAAAATGTCTGGACCTGTGGAAACCGAGCTTCCTCTTCAGACATTAGCATTCAGACGGAAGGACAAACTTCGACTGTCTCTTCACAACAACAGAGCCGTCAATAATACTCCGGTAGTTACAGATCCTCAAGAGCTTAAAGAACGTGTCCGTTCCCTGAGCTGTGATGAGCTGGCCCGAAAACTCTCAAATTGTAATAATAAACAACGACTCCCATTTTTACTTCTGGATTGCCGAGGATATCTTTGCTATACTGAGTGCCATATCGCTGGAGCCGTTCATATTCCATGTGCTGATCGATTCAATCGAAAGAGAGTACAGAACTGCTCATCCGTTTTGGATTTAGTGAGCACCAACAATCGGAGAAATAAGATTGGGTCTAGTCCAACCGCGGCATCCCCTTCGTCTTCCGCTAGTGCTGGTAGTGTAAGCACAGCCAAATGGAGGGAAGTCATTGTGTATGACGAAGGGACAAGTGATCTCACGTTGGACTCAGCAGGTCTTCAAACTCCGATCTCATTTGTACTGATGCATCTTCTTCAAGAAAATCGGCAACCCATCTTCCTTAACGGTAAGTAAATCAGAATTTCTCACTCAAAAAAACTTATTTTTAGATTGTTTTATTTTTATTAGGATATTAGCAGCATACAAACATGACATACGCATAAATCTTTCTTAAAATTGCTTTCAAGCCTTGAAAACGCGGCGCCACAATGGGGAAGTGTTCCGGGGTTTGGAACTTGTGCTTCAACACTATAGTTTACGTAGGCAGTAAATGTGTGTATAGCCAAATATAGCATATAGCATAATATATATATATAATCCTGGCTGGATATCCAATTCACATCTTCCGTTTATTATTCATAGTTTATATGCAAACAAGAAGCAGATGGATAAGTGTGTGGAAACGAAATAAAAAGAAACATTACTTTACTTGCTACCCGTTGTTGTTTCCCCCATTTGGATAAATACGCTTGAGGCTTGTGTGCGAGGGATGGAAACGTGAGAGTTAAATTACTTCCAATATAAATAGCATCCATATATAACATGCGTAGTAGTTCAAGGTTTACGAAAAGAAAGGCATACGGAACAAAACCTTTAAAATTATGGTGAACAGAGAAAATGTTCGTCACCCTTCAAAATAAAATTAAGGCACAGCTTTGAAACATACGTTGATGAACCTACTATATAGATCCTCTAGTGTTATATACGTGTATGTAATGTGCATAAGCCTCTCCCGTTCTGTTATAAATCACTGAAGAAAATAATATACAATGAAAGAAACGCTTTCATTTGATGATGATGGTGGGAGCGGTTAACATTCTTTCTTCTCTTCTTCCATTCATTCATTCATTCGCTCATTCATAAATATACTGACTTTGCCTACATCGTTATATCCTTAAACAAGTTAAAGACTCACAGACAGTTTGTATCTATCTGTTTCACTCTTTTCCGTTTTCAGATTTTTGTTATTTTGTCACCCTTTTTACGATTTGTCCAAAAGCAGCGCTTGAAAATTGTAAGACATATATTATGCTCACGGAGGAACAGACAAAGATGTAAACGAGGGATGAGTTTTGAAGTAAGAAAAATAAATGAGTGGGCTAGGTACTTGGGTAATGCAGTAATAGAAATGAATGAATTGTTACATTATACTACAAGACATGAGCTCGTAAAAGACCAAACCCTTCTCTTATAAGACGTTTCATTTATGCGTCGTATATACTCGTGTATATAACAGCTGAATATAGTAAAAACACTACTCTATATGTAATTGTGCTTATACTGATATATATGTATTCTTCTATGTAAATACAAACTTGATTATATATTTTTCAACCAAGTGTCACCAGCAGCAGCCACAATAATATTTATGTGTAAATATGAGGAAAATATAAGGATCGTTACGGGTTTTTGTGTTTATGAAAAATATCTCACAATTATACAAATATTCTTATTCTTCTTCTTCGTCTTTACTTCTAACTCCATCATCAACTTAGATTAGGGAGAGATGGAGATGTGAAGACCGTATTTTATGATGTTTAGCTACATCCGGGATGATAGTACGCTGCTAAGATCAATCAGCATGTTTTTGCTCTGACTCTCAACTTTTGTTGTGTAGCTGGTTTTTTATGCTGCTGACGTAACTTTTAAAATACTCTTTCGCTCAGATTTTAATTATTCAATGCAATATGCTTGTCTGCGATTCCATATACAATATGGTACCACTTACCGGTTTGGGTTTGTGGCTAAAATTTTAGTGTTTTATTCTCAAATATTGCGTAGGCGAGTTAGGCACGATGATAACTTTACCCACAACACCGCCAGCATGTCTTTTCTTAGAACCAAAATTTCAACGAAAATACTCACTCCAGAAGACTTTTTCGTGCATGACAAGTCATCAAATAAGCAATATAAGCATATAGTCAAAGGTAATTTCATCATTCTATTTCCAGCGGAGGACTTTTGCTTGATAATTGAATATTAAGCTCTTTGGTAAGCTGTTATATTTGTGTTTTGTTTGTTTCATCTCCTCAACTCAACCAGTTAACCAACAGTTAACCGTATCAAAGAGAAACTTTTGGAAAAGGCTGACTGTGCTTGTCAGTTGAGCATCAAATTCTCAGAATAGGAATTGAATCAATCACTAAAATGCCTTTCCTACTTCAAAGCAAAATAAGAAACAAAATAGAATAAACCCCACTTATGAATTTTGGTGGGAAGCCACAACAGGAACAAAACATGAATTTATAATGGTGGAGCAAAATCGTTTGATATTAGAACCAGAACAGAGTAACGGGCAAGAGTAACCTCATTACAAAGAGTGTTCGTTGTGTAATGCTATCAATACAATACAGGCAATAAATTATTTGATCAACTACAGCTATAACACATTCGCCAATTACCCCATTTAATTTTAAGTACACTTTATAAAATCACATTGATAACGTTTTAGCTCAAACATCATTTAAGCCTTTTAGAATGTAAAAATTTGAATGGGGTAATAAAGTTACAAGGGCTGAATCTATAGGTGCATTTTATTGGCGAAGAAAGTCAAAACCTTGTTGCCTTCCCGTCTACGATGGTGGATAGACTTGGAGGTTTCTTGTCTCAAGTACGCTTTCGTACTTTCATCTTCTCTTCAAGCCGCTAATATGGTACTCACATTTTAAACGATTGCATCATCACACATGTTTTCCTATCACAAGGAAAAGTACTTACTATATGTACGCCATTAGACTGAGACAGGTTGAATGACAGCAGTAGGGAATAAAAACTCACTCCATTCAAGGATAGTAACAAGCAACATCTGAATGAAATCATTCCTGATCTAAAATAGGAGTGCGGGGAATAAGGAATGTAGCCATTTGTGCTTAGAATAACGAAACGGATATATATATAGTTTGCAATCCGTTTTCTCTTTATGAATAAAGGCAATCTAGAACTCGGATTTTGACTCGGTACCTTCGGTAAGCTGGTTCGGGTGTAAAGAATTCCATTGAGAAAGTTGAGCAGGGAACCTTTCTCTTTTCCCTTTGAGTACAAGTAAATAGTGTGCTCCTCCTGGTATGGCTAGGTAGGGGATCGATAAATCCAGGAAAAAAGTCTCAATCGACCTACATAGTCAACACCGAAAAGAGCGTGAGCGTGGACGTGTGGTTATAGTTATAATGAATGCGTAGTCACATGAAAATAGGTGCACTCATGATATGTTATTCAAAGCCGAAAGCATGTATACATTCTTTCATTTCCACATTTTCATGAATGTGAAAGTTGGAAAGCGTGTACCTAGTCTGAGCTGGAAGAGTCATAAAACGTTCGAAGTGCATTCATCAGAATTCAGAATGATGATGAATGTAGAAAGGTTGAATGGACAAAATGTGGAGGAGTTCATGTAATGATAACGAATGTCTGACAATGTTTTTTATGGCTAAAAACAGTGTTTGAGTTAGATATTATTGTTATAAATCTATTTGGAAACTGAGGCATAATACTTATCACAAATACTTATATGTTTAATGCATATTAGACTTAATGGGACTTTTTCACACGCATTTATTTCCTGTTTACCTATTATCGCACCCCCGCTCCATGTCATCTCAGACTGAGAAAAGCCATTCGAGTCTCTGTGTGTAGGACATGGACGAGACGTAGGAGTGCAAATTACGACGTGATATACATTTATGGAAAAATTGTGCATAGAAATATCTTTGATATTTCAACTGAATAAAATCTGGAGCAATCTGAAGCTACGGCGTAGTTTGCGTGGTCCATATCAATCCTTATAGAATGTATAGTTTATTCCTTAACAAACAGAAATGTTTACGGTAGAGAGGATTGATTCCAAAATTTCTTTGTATCAAATACAAGTGAAATGTCAAATGAAGGACTTTTATATACTGGTATCACGTCAAAAAAAGTTGTTTATTTGTGCAAGGCCAGTGGGTTGCAAAAAAATAACAGCAAAGTTGACAGTGTGAATTGGACGCCTCCGCAATGTCGTGAATTTCAAACTGGTAATAACATACATATCTTCTTTTAGTTTCCGAACGTGACTTTACACTCAATCCTTTCCCATGATTTTACTCATATTCCAATCCAATTCGATTGATATTTGCTTTGCTTAACGTAAAAAATATTGGTGCGTGACTTTGGAAAGGAAAAAAATACAACATAAATGGCTATTTCTTTTCCCAAAAGTATCCTCAATTAAATGGAGTAGACTGAGACGAGGAAGGGAACGACTAAAGTAAAATAATGTCATCGATATGACAAAAAAATTTGTCCTGTTTTTCCTCGTGCACAGCAGTCTTCATTAACGTAATTTTAAAATAAAATAAGACTCAACTACCGTGTAACGTAAAAAATTAGTAATGTGCAGTCGTTCTTCCCATATAATTTAAGTTTCGGATGGGAAGGAAGATATTTATGATGTTCATTCAATTTCAAAGGCAGAACGAAAACTATATTGTCAGTTTTTTCCTTACCTTCTCTACTTCTATAATAGTATCTCTCTACATAATACATAAGTTCATTATAATTGGGTAGAAAACTGAGACGCAGTAACTAAAATGAAGGAAAATTTTTGCGTGGGTGTGCTTTTGCATTACTGTCTTGCTCTACTGACAGAGCCATATCATCAAATCATCTTTATGGTGCGGAGATACTCAATTTGATATAACATAAGTATACTCCATTCCCATTCATTCATCTACTCATTCATGATTTTGTTTCCTTTTCGTGCTTGTCTCAATCTCTATTCAACATTTCACGTGAAAACAAAGCTTATATATACAATTTATAAGGTTGAAGCACCACAGGAAAAAATTAAGCTTTGTATGTGATTCTTATTCTTAACTGTTTGCTGGTGGTCTCTGTGTGGTTCATTCAGAATAATAACACTACCAGTTTTTTTCTTCATGTGTGTAGGCACATGAAAGCCATTTTTAATGATGGGGTATTATGTTCCGTGGTCCGTGATGCTCTGTGCACGTTTATGGCATCCTATTTTCAGTCCACCCATATATAATACAGTAGTTCCACTGTCATCAAGATACTGAAATGCGCGTTTTTGGTCTTAATTTGGGAGAAGTGTTTATGTAACTGAGGTTATTTTCTCCACAAGTTGACGAAATGGGTAACTTAAGCCGTTGGTTTAATCCTAACCAAAGGATGTGTGTATCTTTTTACGTTTTCTCAACCTACCCACACAATCATCATAAAGTTTTGGTAGCACAATGCATTGTCACACAGCCAACCATGCAAATCTTGTTTCTTGAAAACCGATTGAAAGCGATACCAGGTCAACTCACAGTGGCTAAAATCTGCATGAAAATTACAACAAACAAACTATTTTTCACATTTCGTATAAAGGTATAAAGCATCAAACGTTTACTGGAGAGAAGGAGAATTTTGTAGCTTAGTGCCCCAACAGGACAGAAATCCTGTACATCCTACGCCTAACTGGAACTGTATAGCGTACCTTTTTAAGCCGCTCAGACTCTCTGTTCCCAGTTACTTTTTTCATCCATTTGTGAATGTAATGTACTGGAGAAGAGCTTAAGCCACTCTACTTTCTATGCAATATATTCAATGTAAAGTTTTTCCCCATTGTGTGTGAAAGCATCTCTACCACCAGCAAATCCTTATCAGTTTTCCTAATCTTAGCAGAAATAGATGCTTCATAATCTTGTAGGTTTTTATTCCAAGAATATTAAAACGGAAACCTTCCACACGTGGGCGCGTTATAAAAATCACATGTATAAATGCATACATATTCGTATATATTGTATATTTACTCAACCGTTACGTATACACACGTTTAAGGTGAGCGTGATTACTGTATGATCATTCCACGTTCGTTAGCTTACAGTTAGGTCAAGTGAAAAAGTATGGAATCACGTTATGGAAAGCACACTTATCTCACAGCCCACAACTGAAGGTATTTTTAGTCGCTTTGTCAGTCACTTTATGGATACTGTATATACTTTATTTCCACTAGTAGTCATTTAGATTTCGGCTGCAATCATGAAAGTTTACTAGCCTGGAAAGAGTAATCATCGTAAATACTACTCTTGGCTATGATGATGCCACCCACGCAACGACTTTCTAGCTCGACGAATTCTTGCAGTTTCTTTGGAAAATGTGGGAACTGAATGTGATCATCATCACTATCAGAGAAGTGAATTGTATTTGTGCTAGACCCTATTCCTAATTTAAGGTAGCATAATAATTATTATTCGAAGAGCAAAGAATGTCTTTGAAATACTATATTATGCTTCTATAGTATAGCTTCGTATAGTATAGCATACGTATGCTTATGTAGTAGCTTCAAAGGATATTTGATATAGTCAAGCGCGTTGCGGTAAAAATATGGTTACATATAAAAGCCATCATGGTAAATAAGGCTCACACTGCAAAGCTCCACACCCTTGATGACTACTACTTGGTGTTTCAGAGATTGAAACAGTGCCTTTGCGAAGCTATTTTTGGCTAATTTTACAGTAAACAGGCAGAAGACACCTCAAAAGCGAATAGTATTCCCATGCCGCATCCAGTAAAGCCACATCCAATACGACACTCTGTCCAACAGACACTTTCCTCCAAATTCTAGTGACAGTGAGCTAAAAGTGTAGCAGAAAGCATGAATAAATGATGACGTTTTTAACTAGAAACCAAATAAATGATGTTGCTGGAATGGTGCGAAAGAGAAGCAACGACATCATTGTACATTTGATTTAAGGTACCATTTCCTTTATTCATGTTATCTTCAGCTTGAATGAAGCACCTGAGAAGAGATTTACAATAGAAAGTATACGTATTATTGAAGAGGTTGAAATTAAATATGAAATATTTATCATCTTGAAGGAGAGGAAGCAGTATATTTTATATGTAGGAAGTAAAGATTAATTTTTACCAGAGCCATTTCCTTATAAGCGATTACATTAAAGCAGAAAGGGGAAAAGGTATTTATTTGACTGACGCAGAGCTGATTTCCCCAAATTGGTTCTCCGCCGTTCTCAGAATATGTAAGCCAGATCGTCAGTTGAAGTGGCAGAATGTTATATACTTCATTATATAATCATTAGATCGGCCAGTATTACAAATATATTGTGGAAAACAAAACGGTCATATGGACATCTCATTTGTTCGGTTATTAAGCAATGGATTACTATAAAATTCAGCGACGTGCTCACACCCACGCTTGTCAACTTGTAAAAGTTAGATGATGTTTTGTGTATATTTATCTTTAGTATATCAGACGGAGTTGTGGTACTATATGAATTCATTGATAACACTACTACTACTAACAGTCTCATTGGGGCATATTGAGAATATCTTGAGCCGTGCCTCTAACACCATAGTTTTCTACACTTGAAGTAGATGGAAAGCAACGAAAAGTTCTTTGAAGACTCTCCTGACTTAGTAACTCTTCGAGAATACCTCTCTCTAGCAATATAATTCATATAACACATCGCACTCCAGCTCTCATAGTCACGTAGTCATGAATGAAAAGAGGCTGATGCTGATAACGATGATGAAAAAGTTGGCAATGCTCGATCATAGCTGAAAAGAGCCGAGTGCAGCTACTCGACAAACCATGTACTTTACTACTTACCATCGCTTTCTCTCTGTTCCTTCTATGGAACACCAGCACTGTTACTTCTTCAGCTTCCGTTCATGGAAGCGGGACAAGGAATTTTAGTATGAAGAACGGAAAATAACGCTGTTAGTGGGTTCTCTCACCCGTTATCAAAAAAGAAAGTTGGCACGTAAAAAGTATATATATATATATAGAACAGCCTAGAAACAACTGGGATTTAGAATGCACAAGTTCAGCTCTCAAACTTTTCTTTCTGTGACAGCCATGCGGTACACTGGAGATAAACTTCCATTACCATCATATCATACAAGAATGTTTCGACCGAAAATGGAGTGCTTTAAAACGGTCCTATATGTACTCCGTACATCGTTATTTGTATACCAAAAGTTATTAGATGCGTTAGGAAAGTCGCTCCGAGTACTATCCAAAAAAATGAATGGAGGAAGAGGAGTATGTTCGAATAAGAGTTAGAAACATATCGGTATCAGCCCACGCTTTCCGGAAATATTTTGCACGCCATCACATTTTCTTTTATGGCTAAGCATTTGTGTTCTCTTAATGGTGCTGGCGATTTTTTTTCATTTTGTTCATACACAATATTCCTTGCAATAAAAGAATTCCGATAGCTATCCAGCTATCGAGAGGCAAGGAAGCGAGGGAACAGTGACAAAGAGGGGTTGTGTTGAGATTCTTGCCACGTTCCTTCGTGGTTTATTGATTTGCTTGTACACGTGCGGAGTGCCTGATTTTTTATAGTTGCGGGCAGTTGAACGCATTTTCAAAACAAAATGTATGTAAGTGGATGCTTAGCTTTAGGACAATGAAAGTTTGCTAGATGTTGAATAATGCGTTTTCCATCATTGATCATTAATTCCACAATATATAAACATTATTACTGAAATGGGGAATATTCTCTTCTACTTGCAAAAAGGAGGACTCGAATATATTAGAACACAAAAAAACAAAACGTTAAGCTACATATTATTACTATCGATCAAATCGATCGATTGATTAGCCAATTTGAAGAGACGATTAAAAATGGTTGGAAAGAAATAATTACAATGAAATGTAAAACAATATTATAGATAAAAATATCTGTAAACCCTGTATCCTTTTTATTCTGCTTGCTGTCAAGTGTTTTCATCTGTAACCAAAACGTTGCTGTATAGATTATTTAGGAGAAACATACCCCCATGAAAAAGTGAAAGGGGAACGGGACATTGAGTCATACATGCTTGCTTACTTCATAAAATGATGACGATGATGTTATTATTTTATGCATATGGGAAACGTGCTCTATTGGAAGATTTGCCTGGAGGTACCTATTTATTTTTTACGTTGCATTAATTCCGAAATTGATACCAACAATTTGAGATATATTATGTCAAAAGAAATACGACTACTACAACATTCATTATTATACGCATTTAAAACGTTAGCAGGTAGCATATTACTGTTACCATTTATGTCGTTGGTGATTCGATGACTGGACCTGTAAAGGAAAAGCAAAAGGGTAGTTTTCTGCTTCAATTGCATTCTCACAGCCCATTTTTTATTCACCACCACCACTGCCAACACCAATATCTGTAGAGTGCTTAGCTCACTTGCTCAAACGTTGAACGTGGGGAAATGAATGAGTATATCCGGTGAGAATATATTATTAATACCAACATCCATACATTTAGTCATCATTTTACAACCTGTGATACTGAAGGGTGTTGCTCAAGCTGGGGAACCACGTCATCTTGAAAACTTGTACCGGGTTGGTGGGCAGGGTAGTTTTATATGAAGAATGCAAAACTTTGGCCGCTTATTATAACGGTTGAATTCCGTGTCAAATGACAATCAAAAACAGAAATTGGAATGGGGTAACGTACATGAAGTGTAATAATGAGAACCTTGTTTCGTAATAAATTTTATAAAAAGTGAGCAAAGTGTTACGTCATAAACCCTCCCGATATGCTTTGATTGAACCAAGTTGATTTGGCATGGAAAATCGAAACGAGAAGTGAGGGAGGATGACAAATCAAAATGATAACTTGATTTTCAAAGAGATCAATATCACAATAACTTGAGATGGTTGTTTTTCCCAAATCTATTATTGTGGAATGCTCCACACTAATAAGAGACTGGAAATAGGAACAACATTGAAAACAACTTTGTTTGTCATCGGATGTGACTTGATGTTGATACTCAATGAATAAATCTATTTATATTTCATGTATTACATTTCCTTCCAAATACAGAAATAGCTATATATCCTTCAGAGTTGTAACTTGTACGTTCATTCAACAATTAACAATCTTCAAGAGTCTCATTTCCTTTATGGAAGCTCCCTCCTCTACTCTATACCGGGCAAAAGGTCTTACTCAAACAAAAAGTAGACCAAGGCCCTTTGTTTGCTTTCTTTTGTGTGTTTGTTCTCATACATCATACATTTGGTGGCTTGGCATTGACTCCAGATTTGGAAAGGAAGGAAGTGAACCATAGTAGTGTGTTTTTAGGATTGATTCTTAGGAAATAGTAGTTATACAAACTCTCCTCTACACGCACTAAACTAACAGTCAGAGAGAGACAAGTCTAAATCAATATCAGATATGATATGAGAGTGTGTGAGATTCATCCATAGCTTTCATGTTTTATGACTAATGCACTCAAACAAAAATATGTCGATGTTTGTAACAACCTTTATGTATATGAATATTATGATACACAGCATTTGCATTCTTTTGTCAAACCTATTCATCAAATATTTTGGTTACTGATGTGATGACCGACCGTTGCGTTGCTGCTGATGCTTGCTTGATACCTATTAGTCATCCATTGATCCCCTGTTAACTCCACATACGCATTTGGGAACCAGTGCATAATTCTCTGTAGGGGACTCAGACTCTGTCACCGAGTTATACCCGTTTTAGAAACAATTCTCACACAAAATCGAAATGATGAACCTATTCCATTCATGAATCTGAGAGAAGCATACGCATATATCCCTCCATGCATGCACGGTTCACAGAAGATTTAGAAGGGTACATAAAAAAGTAAATTGAACGTATGACAACAGAGGATTTGACTGTTTTTCGATTGAACTGGAGTGGCCTATTTAGTCATCCACTTTTTCCCTTGCTGCTGTGTAACCAAACCCTGTACTCCGCGCCACGCTAAGTCATCAGTATAGGATTAGTCGGCAGCTGCAAGGCCCTGCGTACATGTGTACCAGTGTATGCATCCATATCCTTCCGTTTTCCTCTGGGTGACTAACTGTTGAAGGGGCTTTGTTTGTTTCCTTTCCTTACTCAATCAAACGTTCGCTCGCTTTTACATTTTTGTTGAATGGATGCACCATTTTTATGAGCAATATGCAGCTTGACTATGACTATATACATAGACGCATGGCTATGACAAAGCGATGTAAATTAACAGACCAAGTCATGGGACATTTCTGGATAGAAGTTGCAAGGAAGGATCCTTTTAGTAAACGTAATTGTTCTTACTACTAGCAGCTTCCAAGAGGGATACCCCAGTTCTTAAAAAGTCTGCATTTTTGGACCATATTATTGATGATTAATCCCGCAGCAGCAGCATGGACGACAACGGCTCCAATATCCACATGTGCCCATCATATATACCTTAGTACTTGTAGAACGTTTAAAAAAATTTTTCGTCAGAATCTTTAGCTTCATGCATTTCGTTGAAAAGCCTTATTCTTCACCGTTTGTTACAAAGCACAGACAGGTACTTCTTGTGCTGGTCTGGCCTACGGATGAATAACACATTTGTGTGGAAGTACCTCATTCATAATTCTAACGCTCTATCCCATCATCATGAGTAACGTTGCACAGGCATCCCAGTGTGTATTGCAAGGAATCAGCATGAGTTCGTTAATATATATTACCCCTCTTCTTTAGTTACAGTGCCTTTTATATACTTAGGTATATGTACCTATATGACTGTCTGTGCTTGGTATACTCCAGGGCCAAAATAATTGTGTTGTGCATTGTGCACCAGCATAAATATATATACGTGCATGCATAGTCACTACTAAACTGTGTACCTCGAACGAAGCATAATGTATTATTGCTATATACAATATATACATGCATAATATGTGCGTGGCTTTGCATGGCTAACTCCATGTCAATGTATTGTGTATTGGGTGCATGTAATGAAACAATCCAGAAAGCTTTACTTTTCATCACACTATATGTATTCATCAGGTTCTGCGTAAAGTTTAGTCAGTTGTCAGTTGGAGCGTGGTAGTAAAGGATCTCTAGAGAGAGAAAAATCACTTGGTTTATTTTTTTCATCTGTATTTGTTCCTTTCATTTCGTGCATTCACACGCGCTCTTGCTTCCAGTATTATACATGGCACTTAAGTCCAGTTCAGAGCTATGCATGCACGCACTTTAGGAAGGAGATAATATAGCAAGTACAGCCACACTGTGTACACATTTCTTGACCAACTTTTAGTTTGTTATCGGTATCCGTCACTCATTCAGTCGGTTATCGTAGGTTGTGCCAACAACACGAAATTCTTCAACTTCCGTCTATTTGAGATTCTCTGTAGAGTTTATCAACGCAACTTTACTTTTGTGATACATATTATATTTTCTGAAGCCAAAAGACGAGCTTACTCATTGTCACTCTTAAAAAGTATAACGTTATATTTACAAGGAAGTAAATGGAGACATCGAAAAGATTGTGTCAAACTTTATAAAACCAGAAAGTACAGAAGCAGCTTCCAAAGTGATAAAAAAAGAAATATTTTCTCAAGTGTTAACAATTTATATTTGTGCTTATTGATACGATCTCAATCGTTCTGAATGAATTAAGAGAAAACGCCTCTATAAGCAAAGTAACTGGAGTATATATGTGTAACAGCTTCAGATTCATTAAGAAACTGAAAAGTACTTCAAGTAGTGAAGTAATTTGCTTAAATTAATTGTGAGCGAAACATCAAATAACCGGATTATTCCTAATTTGGGTATGTTACAATTTATCATATAAATTTATTTTTCCTATATAACTTTTAAGCTTGCCTACTACTTATATAGAACCAATACTTGTTTTCATTATTTAATTAAAACGAAAAGCGGAAGTTTCGGTGAGATAAGTTTTGCATATAGTGTGGTATGACATCGTATAGGAATTTGCCTTTTGGTGGTGACAACTAGTCTGCCAAGATTTTCTTTGCGTTGCATCATTGACTCTAAATCATCAAAAGAAGCCTTACCAAGTTCTTATGAATCATGGAATGATCTCATACACAAACATAGGGTGCGATGTTTTTTCTACTTCCAAATGAAATTAGAACTTCTTTTCGTATAAAAACGAGTACTTTATTTAGCCATTCGGTAATTTATATGTCCCACAGGACTAATTGTAAGGCTTAAGGATAGATAGTTTCATGACTCTTTCCTACAGAGTCATTTAAGACTTTGTAGATTTGTGGTTGTCTTTCATAATCTGGCTACTAGCCATTCAATCAAAATACCGTTTAGTCTAAGCTATGCACATTTTGATGATGCACTTCATGGCATATTTACATACGTAAGCATGCACACAACCAAACTACGTATTTACTTCTCCATGCTTTACATGCAAATTGATTTTTCACCATTTTAATTGCCTAGCTCTATGACTCATCTGCAGTCTCAGGTTTCCTATATATTATTACATTATAAAGCTCTCCTCCCTTACCAGCACCAACCTACTGTAACAAAACACAACAAACGCGTTTTCCGGTGACGAATCTCACAAGTTTTACAAGGCTTCCCAACTTGGCTCCTCTCAAATAATAAAAGGCACAGTTAAGCATTGAATGAGTAGGATACAAGCTCTTTTTTTGCACCCCTCCTTTCAACAAGCAGTTAATTTAATTACCGCGGATTTCTTTTAATTTACTACTTGCCAGCAAGTGAAGCCCTAAAAATTTTGAGATATAGAAAAAAATATAGTGGTCAAATTTGGATTTGACTTTCTGAGCAGAGATTTTTATAGAGAGGTCGGGTGGAGCAGTATAAAAATGTTATGTATTTGATGTATCCTCTTTTGAAAAAATGTATCTGTATAAAACTGCATCACAATTCACAGTAGAGTTCAATGCATTTATAGTTAGGCATATTATTAGATTTTAAGAGTGATAGTAAAATGCAAGGGTTATACATTTATATTCATTACAATAATAAGCTGTTTAACATCTAATGCTACAGCTCATCAACAGCGATATATGCGTATATAATGTCTAAAATGACATTGCATAAAAATGGCTGAAACTGAAGGTTGCTTAATTGAGGATAAAATGCAGACAATCCATTGATTATAATATGGGGATATTGCGTTTGCATATTAGGAAAATTTGAGAGTTTTTTTGTTACATGCTATGATGCATTTATACACATATAAGCAGACGTATGCAAGTATGGCATGATGATGATGATGATGTTGGTTGGTGGTGAGTCATCATCCTCTTTTGTGTGGTAGCAATGTGTACGCAGTACTCACTACTTCAACTTGTACACGAGTTGCATGCAATAATAATACATGTCAAAGAAAAGGGGTTTCAGCATATCACATCAACTATCAACATCATCTCTCTTACTCACACACAATAAATGCTGCTTGCTATTTGGCTCACACGGTTTTACCTAGATGATTCTACGTAGTAGATATCAATCCTATCTTCAAGTAGGTATTTCAACATGTTGCGTATTTAATGCAAATACCTATGTATGAAATATATCAAAAACACTTTGAATAAGGAAGAGTCCATGGTTTACGTGATTGAGCATATGATATACAAACTTATTTTATAATTTTGATTTTGTATTCATGCCATCCATTCCGTTCTGGAACTTGTCTACCGTATTTCTTGTGCTAACTTTGACACATCAGAACCAAATATTTATAATGAGCTTTGTAACATATAATCTGAAAGAATATATGGTACACATTTGCTCAATTCCGCTTCAAAATCTACTACGCAGTAAGCAGTAGCAATTTAGATCGCATGAAGCATAAACGGTTAAGAAAATACGCATCATATACGTGTTTATGTTGTGTATATATCGTGTTGAAACTAAAAGAAACTTTTTCATGCTAAGGTCATTCTTTGAACTGTGAAATTCTCAATAAATTGGATTACACATTCCCTTGTCATTTTCTAGAATTTTTAGAAAAGAAACTCCTCACACGATAACATAAATGCATATCATCACTACCACCACCCGACTATAAAAATACGAGTTTAGGTTCCCAATTGCACTTGCACCTTAACAGGCGTGGATTTGTCAGAGGTGGTAAATATACAATTTACTTCGAGATTAGGTACCTCTCTTGCACACATTTTCATGCTGAGTGACACGGTTAATGAAACATATGTGCTTAAGTGGTATCTCACCCGTTTATTAGTGAAGGTAAAAAGTTTGACTTTATGGCTCTAACTATGTAGAAAATAGATTGGCACTCGCTGTCTGACTACCTTCATCTGTTTTCGGGAAACGAAGCGATTCATACAAATCCACATCTGCTGGGTTCTCTCGCTCTCATTCACTAATGAGGAATGTATATGTATACATAGGTATGTATGTGTTTGTCGTTTCTAAGAAATGGAAACGATATTCTCTTCATTTACACTAGTAACTACCTCTACTATATTACTACTACAATGTAGTGGAAGTGGCAGCAGCTTGGTAGATGAGTCAAGTTTTCTGAAGATCTGCAACTATGAAGTAGTTATCACAGTAGTGTGTGAGCAAGTGGAAGGCTTTCTTCCTTGCATGAAAATGTTGTTCCTGGAATATGCATGTCATTTCATGTGGGTGACGACATGAAAACCTAAGCACTAGTAGCTCTATTGTAATTACAAGACCACAACTAACGGAACTCTAAAGTTGAGCACTAAAATAACCAAGAAAATTGTACGTGTGACTTAACTAGGCGCTGTGTCCGTAGGCCGTAGACCACATCCATTGGAATTATAGTTTACGTCTAATAGGTAGATAGTAGATACCACATAACAGGAACTAAATTAGTATGCTCATTCATTTTTTTCCAGGACACATTTTGTCAGTTTTGCGGCTTAACATTATCATACTATTTTGAATGTCATTACTTCATTTAGATTTGGGATAGCATGTACTTAATAAAATTATCCCATTGATTGTCGTTACAGTAGTATTAACGTCTATGAATGACACTAGCAAGTATTTTAGGACAAATCGTATACTATGTTGCTTCTTGCCACACTAAAAATTCCCCGTCCATTTTTCCTTTTAAGTTACATCAATCATTTTCATGAGAACTTTTTGTTTTTGTTTGCATTTTACAGTAACATGACTGTATACAATTTTAACCAAGTAGGAAAGCAAAGCAGCAAAAAGGTATAAGGCGAGGGAAGAGAAAGTTTGTTTCCGTTGTGAGTGGCAGAAGTTCGTAGGTGAAGGAAGGACAGTTCTATGAATCTAATAGAAGCTTTTGAGACGAAACTAAGTTGTGGGTGCCAGTATAATACTCAATAAAAAAATAAACGAATTCCTGGATTCACCAAAGTGACTGAATTCCCCCGTATAACTCCTTCTTGTTCCACATCCCACGCACAATTGAATTGATAATACGTATTGCTGAAAGACCAGACAGCAGTAGAAGCCACATATATAGCACTTTCCAGTCTATCGCTCATAATCAGGAAGAAAGTATAACTACAATACACAATATACTCTCATGTCTTTCACCAGTCATTGCGGTAGACATCGCTCTCGCCAACTACCGGCGAGATCTAGCCTTTCACTTTGTCAGCGAAGGAAGCTGCCGTGGAAAGGTAAATACAAAGTCAATTTTGCAAAGGTGTCAGGTGTCGGTTCTCATTAGTGATCCACTACTCATTCATGGACATGGACATAGTCAATGTACTGTAAGCAAATGTGTATATAGCATCCCACTTCCACTTTTACGCACACCCACTGACAATCCATCTTGGTTCCAACTTCGAAGTTGTCCTTTCTTCACTATTCTAATTTTCGTATCCTGTCAGTTAGCTTTTATCTTAGTATAGGGTAACTTGAGAAGTATCTCTATTTATTAGAAAGTCGCGCATTCATACGCTGCCTACGTGTTTCATCATGAAAGAAATCAACTAAAGAAAGATTTTTCCCGTTTCGAGGTTTGGTGGGATTATGCCGAAAATTTATATAAATATTTCGACGTCATATGGATAATGGACATCTAGAATATTACGTTCATTATATATAATAACATTATCATTATTACGCTCACCAGAAAATACATTTTGACAGAAATCCTTAGCTCCACGCAATTTGCGTACGTTTTGTAACATGTTTTCAATTTTACGCCTTCTCATGTTCTCTTTTCCATTACGTTTATGGCACTGTAGACATAATTTATTTACTGCAATTCAATCATCCCACATCTTTTACTCCAGTTTTCTATTTTTACCTATAATATTATATTAAAATTTACCATAGGACATCGTTAGAGGTACATAGGTACGTATAAACAAGATTTAGAAGAGAC
>JAANSM010000404.1:0-26715 GCA_036850725.1 Orchesella villosa | reverse complement strand
TAATGAGCACCAGATGTAACGAATGTGTAGTATCCTTGAATGAGGGGCACCCCATTTCACGTACGTCACGTTTATGAGCACTGGCAATAATGATCTCTCTGTGTTGAAGAATAAACTGTTTACTGTAAGTTTTTTTAATTGTGTATATCTGTGTGTATATATACTTCAATTTGTGCTACTAACTTAAATTTCATTACATATCGTGTATATATATCTATGTTTATTCCACATGCAATTTCAATTTTAATGCTTGCAAATTGAATATCAAGGTAGTAGTCAAGTGTATAAAAGGATTTTCTAAGAAAATATATATATTTTCAACCATTTTGCACATCAAAGTTATCCGTATTGTATTCTATGTATGTATGTATGTGTGTCAGTAATCCATCCATCTGTAACAAAGTCATGGTTTTGCTGAGTCAACAAAACATGTACATTGTGTAATATCCTGATGTGATATATATATTTTAGCTCCAATTTTGTTTTTGACTGCATGAATTAGCACAGATCCGTGTTGATTGATTGACGGATCTTTTGAATCGTTTTACCAAACACAAATTTTTTTTTGGATTGTGGCCGTTTATTTTGTTTTCTTTCTCGCAGTTTATGGCTCTTGTCCAGATGGTTTTAGCACCCAACCGCCAGACCACATGCCAGCACCACGTAGGCGAACTTTACCTAAAAACCCAAGATCGTCGAAATATCGTCAGATACCTAAAATCAAAATCAATGACAATGATGAAGATGAAAGTAAGATTTACATAAATAACTTTTCGGTCTTGCATTGCAATTCGCAACTAACAACCAGTTACTATATATTGCTGTTGCTAGCAAGCCAGCACATTATATATATATACCTAATTTGCAGAAAGACTCGATTTTCATGTAACATGTCAGCTATGCAAATACTTTCAAACGATATACTTACTTTATATATATATATGCTCATTAGTTTTGAACCGACAAGTATAATAAATATGCTGCGCCTAATGATAAATTTCAAATGCTGGAATGTAGCAATACTTTGAGCTACCACGTTTAGCCTTGTAGATCAAGGAGTGCAGCAGTTATACATAGATATTGTAGTCACAAAAGCTCCTCTAGAGTTTAGTTTGGTAGCTAGTCCGACCGACACACACACACACAAGAATTCTCATACTTACTTCCTAAAATACGACACAAAACTGGAATGTATTACACATTTAAAACCAAAACATAATGCAAGGGTTATCTATCAAACATGCACATATACCTAACCAACACAAAGTACCAGTTTTTCATGGATACTCTGTGGACCACGGGAAATAGTCAGTAGGACACAAGCTTTTTGACTACATGTACAAAATACAATTCAAAACAGTGCATGTCGAGCTCACTCTCACTTCCACACTCTGCTACTTCTCTCTCAACATCCTGATTAGAGTATTCTTCATAGAATATTGTGTTGAATTTAATAAATTAGCTGACAGAACCAAACAGTCTGGAGGGTAGTAGAGTAAAGCATCCAGTACATCAAAGCCAATATTTAGTATTTAATTGAGTCACAAGTATAGTATATGAGTAATTGGGCTACTGCAAAAAGCAAATGCTAAGGCCAAAACTAAGTAAACTGACTTGCTTCATAAGTGCAAACCGAAAGAGCTAATA
Organism: Orchesella villosa; assembly: GCA_036850725.1. Lineage (NCBI taxonomy): Eukaryota > Metazoa > Arthropoda > Collembola > Entomobryomorpha > Orchesellidae > Orchesella > Orchesella villosa. Next base: position 25,068 of record JAANSM010000404.1, on the reverse strand, counting down.
ATCCCTTCTAACTTAACTTACTATCTCTACACACACATAAAATCCTAGTTACTTCAACGAAAGCTGGGGCTAATAGCCGCTTTCAAGTAGCCGTTTATTTAGCTCTATGTATTTCTTGCTTATCTACTTAATTAGCCTGGCATGGGGCAAAATGGGAATCTGCAAAAGGCTATTAGCCAAAGGTTTGATTCTAGTAGAGCTGGAACTCTCCGTACATACATTATATTTAATTCCAGACGTAGGTCTGAAATGGTAGAGTTTGTATTGCCTGAAAGTTTGAATAGATGTGATAATTACGTTATTGAATTAATTAGTGTTTACAGTCTAGTGCTCACAGATGAGAACCCAACACACTGCATTGCCAAAATTATGGTACTTAAACTAGCGGGGGTAATGTGTTTCCTTCCCGATGAGTATAAAGAACATGTATCATGGTTGTTTGTGATATCTATCTCTTGTTGTTGGTTTTTATATATATGCGATAGTTTTGTGTATCTGCAATAGTTTCCTCTTTCTCTCTTTCTAAGCCTTTTCTTCTTTTCCCATGTCTTAACTTGCTTACACCTTTCAATGTAGTGTCGTTCTTCTTCTCTTGTCTCTTCACTTCCCTCGTTCTCAAGTATCAACTTATCTCTCAGCAAAAATTTCTTACGTCTTTTGTAGGCGTGTTAAAAAAATATCTAATAGTTTTTCCCCATTCTCTAGTCTACTTGAATTAGTTTAAATAAGTATAGTACATGTACTGACACTAGATATTTGATGTTTTTTTTGCTATTGTACTCTTTGTGTGCGTAAATTTGTACATGCTTACATAATAATGATTATGTGGATTTTTTGGGCAATGGCTTTCCCCTTTCTTTGAGTCACCGTCTAGTCTCAATGAGTAATAGAGAATTATATGCTAGTTACCTCTCTTTCTCTCTCAGTTTCCACTTGAAGACTTTTCATACATGTCTATATATATGTATATATTATCTGTTTCTAAATATTTTGGATGATTCTCATGAAATGTTGAAAGCACTGGATGGGTAGAATATGTATAGTACTTATGTAGAATATGTTTTTGTCATCAAAATTAGTTCATGCAGAACTTCACTTCTACAATGTTGTTGATGGTGATGATCTTCTTCATCCTCATCATCATTTTCCTGGAATGGTATGGATAAAAATCTGCAAAAAGTTCATTTTTGTGTAGTCCAACACATTTTTTCAATTTCCGCATCTAGAAAAAAGTTGTATTTAGCACCAGCATACAACAAAAACTTGATTGGGATTTAGCACTCTAGCGTTTGAATTGTTAGTGATGCGGAAATGAGTTCATTACTCAACTAGTTGTACTTTTACTACCTTCGTAGTGAATGAAGTTTCCTTCCAAACATTGTTTTACCATCACCACCACCATAACTTCCTGTTCTCTCTCATGTACCCACTTGCATTTACTCTCTATCTCAATAGATGGCTAAATAGTAAAATATAAAGCTATCAAAATAAACTAGTTCAGTCATAGTCTCATCAAGGTTGGAGTATTCGTTGTGTATTATTCATCTGAAGTTATTACTGTGGTATAGAAATTGAGTAAAAAACGCTGACAACGGGACAAGTGGACATTACTTCTTCTATTTGACTTTCTCAACTATATAAAATTTTGATTACTTGTTGGATAGTTGAATGTTAATATTATATTTGTGTTTCATTTTACGTGCGTACATCAAACTCTGCCTCTTTTTGTTCAGTAGAAAGTTGAACGTGTTAAACTCGTCCAGTTGTCTCTATTTGTTTTCTATGCTTGTGTTGTATGAGTAATCTAAAATTGAAGTTTTTAGTTTATTTCGTTTTCTCTCACTAAATCGAACAAAGAACAAAGTTGATTTTCCGTCATCACCAAACATTATTCGATAATACATTATAGTTTATGAGTAATTTAGTATGCAATTATAATTGATGTTTGTATTATATATATATTTGTTTTGTGTCTCTCATTCTTGTTGATTTTTCAGTGATGATGATGATAATGATGACTTGTGTTTTTAAACTTTACTATTTCAACAGCATTTTGCATGAGCGTGTGTAGAAAGTATAACACTCTGTTATTAGCGAAATTGGAATTTTCATTATAGTATTCTGTTCTAAGTGGGAAAATGTTGTGTGGAAAGTTTCAGGGTGTACATCGCGGGATCTTTCGGGTATTTACGAGCCAACTGGGATACTACCTCCAGGGCCAACATCAGTTCAACCACTTCAAACAATTGGGGGTGTACCCCATTTTCAACAGATTGCCACAGTTTTACCGACAAACTTTTTCCCAGTTATTCCCGCAGGGCACCTGTTTACTTCTCAGGGACCAACACTTCAACAGCAAACTGCTCTTGCACACCACCACCACCAACAACAGCTTCATTCCTCCCTTCAAGGTTCTTCAGTTAACAACCCTGCTGGTTTGGTTCATCAGCAAATTGCAATCCCCACTATCATCACTACTGCTCATGTTGATAATAAAACTGGTAAGATGGAACACTGTCTTTTCCTTTTATGATTTATGCAGGAAGGGCGTGAATCGAGAAGCATTTTGCTTTATTTGCGATCACTTGTTGGCTAAATTAGAATTCAGAAAATATTGAGTCTATTGACACAAATGTTTCCCTATCTCAAATTTCTGTTTGCATTGGATTAATAGCACATTCCAAGAACGATAAATGAAAGAGTAAGGGAGTAGGTTTTTAGATCAGTACACCGTGTGCTCTTGCAATAAAAGGTGAAAGTCGTGGTGACATTCGATCTTGTAGGAAATATTATATTACAGCAAATAACAAAAGCTCTCAGGGAAAAGTCGTAAAAATTGTTTGAAAATTTCTATCGTGTTTATAACTTTACGGGAACGTCAACAACGAGTAGGGAACTGAGTTGATAAAGTTTATTCGTGAGGTATTAAGCTCTGGCGTAAGGCTAATCGATTATTTTTTTATTCCGAAAACCAATAATATTCATTTTTACAATTGCAATATTATATGAGAAAAGTTAGGCTACTGATTTTAAGGAAATAAATTTACTAAATAATATTATATTTGTTGACCGGACACTGCAGTTGGGATTCAACAGCCTCAGGTTATGAATGGAAGTGGTGCCATAGTCTTAAGTAAACAACAGCAGCAACAACTCCAGCAGCAACACCAACAACAACAGCAGCAACCACAAACCATGAATGCAAAGAATGTTGACATGCTAGATATTCCAGGAAAGGGCCGCTGCCTCGTATTCATTGCCCGGTAAGTAGCCAGAACAGCAGAGTAGGAGAGAGAGAGAAAGAAAGAGAAAAAAACGAAGGAAAAAAAGTCGGCTGACTTGGCTAGTTGCCCATGCCACTGCTCATATCCGCAAGTTTTTGTCTAGTAAAACCAGAAGCAGAGAGGGAGAGAGTAAGAGAGAAGGAGAAAGTGCAACTATCTCTTGTATTTTCTCTTCTTTTAACGCAGTGCGATAGTGTTAGGGGATTTGCGCATTATGCATCTTCGCACAGCTTTATGCATAACGAATACAGTAACACAGCAGCAAAAAGAGTATAGTTGTTGTAGTGGTTGTGAAAAGTTCATTCGTTTACAATAACAGGGCGAGTTGACTTTCTCCATGTTCTCTCTCTCTGTTCCTACTTCCATTTTCCCACTTTCCACATTACTGTTGTTGACGCTCAGTTAACAATGTCGGTAGAAATTGGTACATTACAAACTTGTTCTCTGGCAAGTGGGAGCAGACGGTGGAAAGCAGTCATACAGAATGCCGTTAAAATAAACTCGCTCTAAAGTGCACGCAAGAAGTACTAGTCAATTTTTATGTGGGCCATGAGAAATAATCACGGGAGTCGTTGTATATATTCCTAAAAGTATTTTTTTCGTAAAAAAAAGCTTCTTTGTTAGCAGCTTCCTCCCTCCCTGTTTGCTCCTGTAGTTAGTGATGGTTTGAAGCATGGGAATTGTGTGTTGTGGATTTTGCATCATCATCATCAGAGCCCAAACTACAATAGTCCTATCTGTAGAGTTACTCAACTAGTTACTATCGCTTGTAATCCATCAGTTATCAGAGTAGACGTAAAAAGAGAGAGAAAAAGAATCTCTTTTTTATCAATAGACTGATTTTTCTGCATTGATTGTAGTAAATAGATTTTAATCACCTCCTTCAACTCCTCTTGTGTAATTTCCTTCCTAATCTGTGTCTGTGTGTGTATGTGGAACGGTTTTCACATGATGATGGTCAAAAATTTTGTTGTGAATTTTTCTCTCTGTGTATATATCATGCTTTACTCATTGTGTGCTTTTGTGTGTATTATTGTATGTACCTTGCTAGTTTAGGTAGAAAGGAGAAAATGAAATAGAAGCCTAACCTTGGACGAACCAAAAATATACATATATATATAAAGTAGTAGCCTCCTTTCTTTTTGTGTACATGTGTGCTACTTTCCGCTAAATTCTTTTCCTGCAACCAACCAAAGAAAGATACTATTTTTGTGTGCGAGAGAGAGAGAGAGAGAGAGAAAGAGAGAAAAAAAGTCGTGATTATGTGTACGATGCTGAAGATGTGATAGAGTTCTCGTGTGGACGAGGCTCTTGTGGTGCGGTAGTGTGTATGCTTACTTCTTCCCTCTTCCACTCAAAAGAAAAACAGTTTCTTCATATATATTTCTGTTGAATCATGCAAAAAAAAGTGAATTGTAGTACATTTTTAGCAGTAGCATATCATATGAGCAAACCCTCTTCTCTCCGCTTTCACTTCCACACAATGTTTTTTTCCTCTCTCGTTTGTGTAGGTGTACTCTAATGTACATACATGCAGTATGCTAATGCTAATGGTAAATGTCTACATTTGTATGTATGTGCTCCACACGTTGTAAGAGCTATTTATTACTTACGTTCCTCCACTCGACTACTGCTATTGCCACCGTTACCATACCCCACTACCTACTAGACTTGTAGACTACTACACACTACCTATCTATATCACACTACTCCACACTACCATATTCCTACTTACTTTCTTTCTCGCTAGTTCAACTACTGTCGCTGTTGTCTCTGCTTAGCGCCAGCCAGCTGCCGCATTTCCTTCAAATGGAAAAAAGTCTCTCTCTCCTCAATTCTTTTCCATTCACCAACCCAGTATCACTTGTACGGACGCTTCTATTTGTAGTGTGGTTTTAATAGTAATACAAGTTTAGTAAGCTGTACTGTTATTATTGATGCATACACTTGGGTGCAGTTTTACTTTATACTTATATATGAAACGATATATACGCTACCATACATTCTCCCTCCTTGTATATATACATGACTCCGTGCGCAGTTTCATCTTATGTTGCTGTAGAACTTTCCCTTACTACCCAAACTACCACTGACTGGTCCTCAAAACTCTATATAATATGCATGGAATGTATGTTTCCTTGCTATATGAGCACGAGCTCAAGTGTGTTAAAACAAACTGACTGAGTAAGAGACAAAAAACTTATATGGTGCTATGGCTCGTTGAATTTAATTGTATGAAAGCGTTCCTTTTTTTTCCTCTGCAGTATTCTGAAATGCTGATACGTGATTTCATACATATATATATATAGTCATTGCTATTTTTCGTTTGTACTACTTGCTCTTACCTTGATCCTCTTCTTACATAAGCGATGTCTTGATGATGTTACTCCATGTGTGCACTTTGATCTCATAAAGAAAGTTGAGAGAGTGGTGCATTTTGTATGGCTAACAATGGATTCAACTAAATTTATATGGACAAAAGTAGAATAAAATATCGTGCATCGACAATATTTTTTTGGGCTATGATACTTATACTACATGAACAATTGACAGTCTGCTAACACTTGGTTAGATGTGGGACGCACATTTTGCATACCAAACTGAATATGGTAGATAAACAATATTGTGTACTATTACCCCTTGTTACTTTACACAAGTCATGATTCAACAATATTCATATTTGCTGGAGTGGACGGGCCTGGAAAATATTGCTTTTAGTACAAGTCAAAACGCGAAGAAGCTTGATTAACTGCAATACAAAAAACGAAATCGCTACACAACTCTGATCTAAATTTCTTTAGAACATGTAATTTTTTTCATGTCGTATAACAAAATCTAATTTCATTCCAGCAGTAATAATAACACTAGTAACATTGTCGAAAATGTTGATTATATGAATGACTAACTTGCATGAATGCCTAATGAACTGAGGAAACATTGATTCCACCCAAAATGAAATTTCACAAGGAAAATTGAGAAGAATAATCTGACTAAAAAAAGCTTCCCTCCTTATGAAATATAATAATAGTAATAATAATATGAAACCATAATGCTCACTTATAGGTACTCATACGATCCTTTTCATCAGTCTCCAAACGAAAATCCAGAAGCTGAATTGTATCTCAACGCTGGTGATTACGTCCTAGTCTGGGGAAACATGGATGAGGTAAACTTAATAAATTTGTAAACGTTTCTTCTACGTTGCGTTAACCCGATGCTATATTATTTTCTACACAATTTCATTTCCACTTGCATATTCACACACCCTTTTTTTTCTTTATGCGACGTGCTAAAAAAAGCTTTTAATACCAACAATCAAAAATCATCTTGTCTCATTGTAAGCTTGGAAACTGATATTGCATGAAGGCACACAATGTTCACTGTCAAAATACTGATGGCTATCTGATTATTTACGATATAATTTACATGATGATGTAAGATGTCCGTTATAAACTTCTCCCTAGCAGACAAGCAAAACATGCATAAAAATCTGTAAACAGAACAAAACAAAAAAAGGATTTACATCGTTACATTTCCTCGTCCATCTCCGCTGTTTCTCTGGAACCTTCCAAAAAGCATTAAAAGTTTTTTTGTCGTAATAAAATATGCACATTCAACTAAGCATTTTTTGATAACAGTTATGTAACATTGGAGCTGCATTTCTTTCTCCTGTCCTCTTCCTTCAGATTTTATGTTATTACCGAGATACATATATAGGTCGTCTGAGACAGTTGGTGTAGTAGATATTCTTTGCTTTAAAAAAAACTTCCGGCACCCGACACCGTCATGTCATTCTAGGCTCCTGTTCTATTTTTTCACAATAATTTATAGATGTATTCTACTTTCCATGGTGGAGATGAAATAGGCGACCGAGCACTAGAGTGGTGTCCCTTTTTATAGTTTGGTTTGGTGCATACACAAACAAGTATGTCATTTATTATACTCAAATTGTGCTGAGAAAAAGGAGAAATGCAGCGTTCAGTGTTGGGTATGCTGCAGCCAAGTACGAACACATTTGAAAAAAAAGACAAAAGAATGTAATAATCATTATTGGTGCTTATCTTTCTCGTTTCGTTGGTGCCATTGGAAGAAGAGTAAAAGCAGTTTTTATTATTTGCTACTCTATTCAAATAGCCTGAAAGCAGCTATACTACTTTGTGCACGTTTTTACACAAGGATAAGTTTTTAGTGATCTTTGGTTGTTCACCTACCTAGAAAAGAACATGGGGTGTATTGAAAATATAGGTAGTTAAAATGAAATACGCTTGCAGACATCACATTCATGATTTTGATTAGGCTTTCACTTTCAATTGACTTACACCATTCCCTGCCACTCAATGTCACAAACAATCGGAATTGAAAAAAAAAACTTTGTGTTCACTACCTTTTCATGTGTTTGTATGTAAATATGTGAGTGATTTTAATGTTTGAAAGGACGGTTTCTTGGATGGTGAGCTTCTGGATGGTAGACGCGGCCTAGTTCCATCAAATTATGTAGAAAGGCTTGTTGGGGAGGACCTATTGGAGTTTCATCAACAGGTAGTGCTGGGAATTAAAGATACGGACGATTGCTTTTCCACGTCTCTTCTAGACTTCGACCATGCGAGAGATCTTGGAGACGAGTCACAAAGGCTGATTATTGGTAATGAAACATACCATTATTGATTTTCACACTATTATGATTTGATGCATGTTCAGTTTTTTCAGACTTTGTACGTTGCCATATCAAATAATATTTACAACAAAAGCAACTCTGTGAGCAGTAAGTGAGTTGGACGAAAATTGTAAAGAAAAACAAATTCCCTGTTCTTTCTTTCGGAATTGAAATTAGCAGAACGGGCTTCCAAAACTAATCATAAACTTGTTCAAATCATTTCTTTCAATTCTCATTGAAAGCTCACTGAGTCGTCCCAATATCGAGTTGAAATCACATCCTTTTTTTTCAATCAATCTGTTTATGATCATCATGGTGCATGCTTGACTCCGCTACGTCCTCACAAAAAAAATGAACGTTCAGGTTTATTAGATTTTTCCATTATGTTTGTAGTTTCGAATAAAAGACGTGTTAAGAGAACGTTGCCTCCATTGAAGTTTAATCAAAGGGATGTCTTCAAAATGCGAGGTTGGTTAATATATGTGTTTACGTTTATCTTTGCACAAAAGTCGACTCTTCAGTATTGTATTAATTGCAAATAAAAACCTTGAGTTGGTTGCGCAGGCAATGTCAACAATATTTATGCTATTTGTCATTTTAGTCATAAAAGTATAGAGCATGATGTACGCCTACACATGTCTCTTTGTAAAGAAACATTGGGCGTTTCATTTCAACCCACTCAAATATCCTAAAAAAATAAATAGATAAATTTCTACCTCCTCGCATGTAAACTTTCTCATTGTTTTGTTGAATTAGACGCAAGTTGAGAGTTTTATTGTTCTTTTTTTTCTGTTTAGAAAGCAAAGTAATTTTACGACTCCTCCATTTTTTCCAGCACACCCAAAAGATACAATTTATGCTTACGATTCAACTCCTCGCATAATAACTCTTATCCATTCCATCTCAATAATGACGGAACTTTGTTTCATATCCAAAATGTAGATAATATAATTAAACACTTAAGTATCATTAGTGTAAGTACGTATTTTGCATAGAACTCGTTTTATGGAAGCCTTTATAAATGAATTTTTTTAATTAATTGAATCACTTGTAGAAGCCATAAAATATAATGCCACACAAATAGGAAGTTACAATTTAGGCCCCTTCAAAAGTACTTACTTATTATAAAATATTATATGCAGTCCATTTGGTAGAAACAAAGTAGCTATAAATTATTGAAAAATTCTGCTGAAGACTGAACCTATTATTTTTTAGCCAATTTGGGACGATATTCCCATAAGTGATCACTCTTTACCTGTACTTTGTAATATTATCAGAGGAGTTAATGCATCGGAGGCAGGAAGAATACGGGTATTTGGATTTAGAAGACATAATTGATGATGACGCAGATCCAGAGAAACAAGGTGAGTTTTGCATGCACTAACAACACTATTCACACACTTTTTTAAAATGTAGTCGTAGAAATACTGTGCACTCAGCACTTTTTAGAGCAGTTAAACTGCCTTAGGGTAAGGTAGTAAAGAAAGGTTCGATGATTTGGCACTCATAGATTTATTCTTCTCGGTGCTAGTACCTCCACCCGTTCAACTGACGCTCGAGAGGCAACTTAACAAAAGCATCTTGATAGGATGGAATCCTCCAGACTGTCCTCATGGTACTGTTGATTGCTACCAAGTTTACGTCAATGGGCTCCTTAGATGCACGGTGAAAGCAAATGAAAGAACCCGTGCTCTTGTAGAAGGTGTTGACTGTAATCGGGTATGCTAAAAACATGCACCAAAAATAATAATATGCATGTTTTTTTTTAAAAAAAAAGAGCATTTTAACTGATTTGCTTTTATAAAAACAGCCCCATAGAATTAGCGTCAGGTCAGTCACACCTAACAGAAGATCATCTCGTGATGCCGCATGTACAATGGTTATCGGAAAAGACGCCCCACTCGCGCCTTCTTGTGTAAGAGCTTCCGGAATTACTAGTACGTCTGCAGTAATCTCATGGCTACCCAGCAATAGTAATTATCAACATGTGGTTTGCGTTAATAACGTTGAAATTAGAACAGTAAAACCTGGAGTGTATCGCCACACTATTACAGGTAATGCTTTTAGTAAGTTATTTTTCGTTTGATTTTTTCTAAATTTTTAACAATTTATTAACACAATTTATTCGTTAGAAGTTTGTGTGTGTGTGAGAGTAACTTGGTCCTGCGTTTCCTTATGACTCACTAGGTTTAACCCCTAATACTACGTATCGCGTCACAGTTAGATCAAAAAATATAAAAGCTCCACATTTCGACGAAAAGAGTAGTAAGCAAATGGAGAAATTATCATCGCACACTGAATTCAAAACACTTCCGAAAGGTACCACTGTTTCAATTCAATTTTTGGATGGAGCATCATGAATTAGGTAAAATAAGTGATTCTCTCGGTTTGTCCCGAGGATGTTTAGGTCTGCCTGACCCTCCTGTGGACGTCCAAGTTGAACCAGGTCCTCAGAACAACACAATTCTTGTAACGTGGCACCCTGTAACGGCTGGTACGTCAAATGGTGCAATTGTCACGGGCTACGCAGTATTTGCAGATGGCCGAAAAATTCTTGAGATTGATAGTCCATCAGGTATGCCAAAATACACTATTTGAATTCAAATTCATATTACACGCCACATCATTTATATTTACAACCCTTCGCACTTCCATAGCGATTCTCAAGGATTATGTAATTTGATCAATTGTGTATGCAGTCTCAAATATACTTTTAAACTATTTTAAGGGGATCATGCATTGCTGGACCTCAATAGGTTTCAAGGAGTTATACCAAAACAAGTGACAGTGCGCACTAAGTCTCGTGATAGCCTCTCTTCTGATAGTATACCCATCATTATTCCTGCTCAAGTCTTAAAAGGCAAACGGCACAAGGTAACGGCTCCTACAAAAAATACGTTATTTTATCTATGATCTCATAATGAACCACTGAGGCCTTTTTAAGTACTTAGAAGCCTATATTTTGAAATGTAACACATCTTTTTTTCTATCTTTCCTTTCCTATATGTCATGTGATAAAAAAGATAATATATCTTGTTGATATACCAATCAATAAGGTTTACGCTACCTTCTGTTCTAACCTTTCTTTTCAAGAGTTTTATGAATATAGCATGTAATAATTCTGTATAGATGGAAGCCATGCCAACACATAACAGCCTTCCACGACGTACTCCAACCAGGTATTCAGGTATGGAAGGTGAGGAGAGCTTTAGTGACCGTGAATTAGGTGCTTATCATATGAGTATGCCACCGTTAGGTAAGTGGAGATTTTATTTTTTTCAGTTAGTTTTATATAACAATCCTGCTTTCAAGAAACCAACGTTTTAAAATAAAATAAAAATAAAATATTAAAGACATAGAACGCCCTGGACGTGGGAGAATGGCTCATCATCAGATGGGAACCCGGTTTCCGGCTCCTGATCCACGGGCAAGACCAATGCCACACCCACCCGATCGGCCTACTACCGCAAGAGGTTACCATCCACCGCATCCGCCAGCACATCCAGGACCCCAACATATCCGTTCTAAAATTCCTCCTGCGGATGACTACTATGCACGAGGAAGACCTCCTAGGCCTGGGAGGCCGACTGAAGTTCGTCATCGTCTTTTTGTTGCGCTATTTGACTACGATCCTCAGTCAATGTCCCCAAACCCTGATGCATGCGACGAGGAACTTCCGTTCAGAGAAGGACACACGATTAAAGTAAGTTAGCATAAAATTGACAACCGGATATAATAACATTGCAAAAACTCAGCATATAAACAAGTGAATTTTCTATTGTGTAGATTTATGGTGAAAAGGACGCAGATGGTTTCTATTGGGGTGAAGCTAATGGTAGAAGAGGCTTCGTTCCTTGTAATATGGTTTCAGAAATACCAGCGGATGATGAGAGAATGGCCCAAGAATTTATGAACGTAAGTCATATAGTGCAAACACTTAACGGCCTTGATAGGCTAAGGAAAAAAGTAAGACTTTGCCATATTCCAAAGGAGGAAACCGAGCCCCTCGTTAGTGGGCGTGAGCGACGCGCTATGGGACGAGATAGGTGGGGAGATATATATGCCAATATGCCAGTGAAGAAAATGGTCGCTTTGTATGATTATGATCCCCAAGAACTTTCACCGAACGTTGATTCCGAGGTGAGGCTCTAATGTTTGAAGAGGAATATAACCCGCTCTTTAGAGGTTTAGCATACAATGTGTTTCATGTGTTTCATTGTTACTGCAGGTTGAGCTATCGTTTAGAACAGGGGAAATAATTTATGTATACGGGGATATGGATGACGATGGATTCTTCATGGGTGAGTTAAATGGTGTTCGTGGGTTAGTACCGTCCAACTTTCTGACAGAAGCTCCACTCGACTATGAGAGCGGAGCTCGGGGTGGAAGAAGACCTATACCCCCACATCTGGGTCCTCCAGACCATCGAAGGCCCCCAGGTCCAGGGGCTCGAGGACCACCACCTCCTCCCAGAGAAGGTGCAGCAGGGGGTCACGGACCTCCCCATGCTAGAGACGAGCGAGGTGTTCGGAAAGGTAGGAAGAAAATGATAGAGAACACACATTGTGTACGAAATATTGGAAACATTATTGACGCAGTGCGGTTAGGGATATTTTCGGGGGCATTGATTTTCCTCTCCGACATGCTATACTTTCGTATCGTACACGTATGTCATTATTCCCCATCTCTCACATGAATCTCTTAACATTATTTTTCATGAACTTTCTCCTTGTGAACCCCTAAAAAATGCCATTTTCCTAACTCCCCTGTGACTAATTATACCTCTATGATATTACATACCTTGTGAACGGAAGAAACATACGAGGAATGGGTGCAGCCTTGCCTTCGTTTACGTCACCTAAAATGACACTTTGAGCAAGTTCAAAATGCTTGTTTTTGCAAGAGAAAGTGTGATGAGAGAGTGAAGAAGAACGTCGGTGTTCAAAGTCTCATTTCAGGCTGTAAACCAGGACAGGACTGATTGGGTGCCTAGGCTATATCGCACACAAGTGTGGATGTGTCGTTTCACCTGTTTCTCTCTAATATTATTATACATTATATATATCTTGATGTGCCTTCGATGTCTCATTGCGGTGTGCTTCGTCTTTATACGCCTGGAGTGGGTCAACTTTTTGGGAAGCACTGCCAACCTCTAGAGACTCTTAATCTCATGGCTTGTTCATTGCACTATTCCCTGATTGATGTTGTGCTCCTCTGAACAAAATTCTGTCTTTTTTATGATTCTCTCTCTGTACGCCGCTGCTATTCTAGACGCCTCTTATCCTCTCGAACACTCGGAGGTAAGTTGAAACTCTTTCCACAAACGCTTCCCATTTTGAATAGCTGCTTGCAAACGCACTTTAGGTCGTAGCCCTATCATTTTCAGTTTTTAACAGCAAATCAATCGTGTCCCCTTTACTTCTTGTACGCCCCAGTTGTAAAGGCTCCTTCGTTTGGCTTCTGTTGATGCATAGCTTTCATTGTTCTGCCTATTTCGAGCCTTCACCTAACTGACCCTGCCCTTGAAACGTCTTCTCTTTCTGTGTCTCTCTATCGCTACTATGTATTCAACACGGATAATATTCTGGGTCTTGTGAAAACCAGGCTGTGTGTCTAACATTAACGTTTATCTTGCCTACTACTGTTATCCTTTTAGCTCAAACGTTTAGTCTTGTCGTTTCTCTCAAGTTGTAGTCCACTTTTCAAATGTGTGAAGCCGTCTTTGCGACAAATTCAGCTAGGCATTTAGTCAGTGGAACAACGGGCGCACACTCACCACTAAAAAATAACTCATTTGAGATATTTAGTCAGAACATTAGATTGTGCCAAAATTATAGTTCAAGCTGACTTCAAATACTTTCAAACCAAGCAATTCAAATTTTATAAGCTGAGACTTAAGCAAAGGACAATGACTTATAGGTCACCCGAAGACTCACATTGTAATAAAAAGTAGTTTGAACTTTCCTACAAGCTGTAGCGCTAAAACTATTATGTGTCCCGACAATGAGTAGTTAGAACTTTGGAATTATTAAAGGTAGGAGGCTAGTAAGTGTAATTGCTGTAAAAATGTGAAATTGCACGTACAATGTTATGCTCTTCACTTATAAACAGAAATATAAAGTATGGTTGGATGCAACGATGTAATTTTATATCTCTGTAGTCTTCTGATGCTCCAGTAATTTACTAAGAGCTTCCAAAGCTGTTGACTGTGTGAATAATTTTCATGTAACTTTTATTTTGGAAATTCCAAGTCCAGCCTTCTTAAATTTCCTCTCAAACTTTGTAAATGAGTGTTAGCAGTAACTAACCAAACTTTCACTTCGTAGTTGTGTCAATATATAAATATATCTTTTTTCTCGTATATTTCTATATGTATATTAACGTTCCCCTCGTAACGTAACGTTATATTAAGTGTATTCTAGTTTTATTCAAATTTATTCAATTATATCGGTCTCTTCTATATATGCTCATTACATTATATCTATTATTGTAAAACTCAGTGTATCACCTCTGACTGTGAGCAAAATTCTATCTAGATGCGATTGATTATTTCGCTTGAGTGTCCAGTGCTTCTTTTTTAATTCAGTTGAATTTGGATGACCGCTTTGTTCCTACTTGAAATCCAAAGTCGTAGCGTTGAGCCTTAACTTTACATAACCTGGAATATCATCCGTGGAAAAAACTCAGCCACCCACTTCTCAAAACAATGAATACTTGATAAGTGCCTTTGTAAATCCTGACTTATCGTGACGTGTGTAAATGTCGCTCGCTGCGTTCTACTTCGTTCGTACTGTATTCCTACACTCACTGGGTTAACACTCTTTCACTCACACATACACATTAAGTGTTCACTTGTGTTTGTGTTAAATGTTGTTCAAATTTTCATTGTAACTTACATTCCCCCCCATTCATTTATGATTCCAGTCCCTCTCTTTGTCACACAAAACCTTTACATAATTCAATAAAAGTTTGGACCAATGAGAAATATCAATCGTTTCATGACATATTAACATGAGACGCTAAGAATCTGCAGAAGAAAATATGGGGAAAAAAAGAAAGTGCACAGAAGAGCTCGCTTCATGGAACGCAGCGAGCAAATGAGTAATGTAGCACCACTGTCATAAATGGTAGTCATTGGTAGTAAAAGTTGAAAGTGTTAGTTGTTTGAGTGTTAGAACTACTGCAATAATTATTGTTGTTTCCACAACGGCACAGCACTGCCACACGGATACTCAATGTCAATTAATGTTGTTGCTACTACGTGTTGTATAAATGGGAGTTGAAAGAATCCTGACAACTTTGGTCACGCAGGATCAGTGGGTTTACGTTAGTCAATGGACAGGGTATCTGTTGTTTTCATTTTCCAGTTTCATGGTGAAAATTTAATAAGAGCCAAATTGTATCGTGAAGTCTCGAAAACAAGTTGAACTAATATCTTGACTTTAGTTAACTCACTTGATTGCTTATGATTATATATATATATATAAAGTTTTACCGTAACTAACAGTACATTTTTTGCAAGCCTTGCACCAATTGGTTAAGTATATTGTATTGTGTTTGTTTCGTACTGCTCGAAAATATTATACAATATATAATTGCATTCAAAATCAACACCTTTTTTTAGGCAGAAACCAATACAAAGCTATGCATAGCTCTGCACAAAAAAATAATTGATGTTTTAGTGAGTTTTAATTAATAATATATTAGTTGTCTGAGAACGGTGTTCGGAACGTCTGTCGTTTATGTACGTTTTACGTTTAGATAAACCCTGTTCTTTGACTAGTGGGATTTACTGATTCCGCTTGTTGTTATTTATTAGGACTATCTATATATATCTATAGAGTGTTGTGTTTTTTTCTATACAGAGCCGTAGAAGGGCTCGCATATCTGACTGTAGGTTGGTAATCGTCCATTGTAGACTTGGATTATTTGATTTAGCTAGGATTGTATAAGCATTTAATACTGAATTATATTATTATACTTCACTGAAACAAGAATGAATCACAATTATATTTTCTCGTCACAAATTAAAAATATAACATGCCAATGCATGCTGCTAAGACAGCTCCACACATAGCGATTGAACTACTAACAAATTTAAATGTGATAATATTTTTCAAGCTAATAATTATTGAGTACAATTTGTTTTAAATATTAGGTAACGGAAATATTATATACATATAATATCAGCTTTCATTATTTTCAAAGCAAAACAGTTCTTTGGTCGCCGCCTACAAAAGTAGAGTATGGCACGTCGGAGCAATATGTACGTATTTCTATAGACCTTTGTATATCAACGGGTTGTTTGTTGGAATTCACGTAATATACCTTTGACCTTTCACATTCTTGGCACTTTTGGGTAGATTACATTTCACAATTTATGAGTGGGACTGGTGTGAATGAATGAATTGGACACAATGATGAAGTCCTTTCTAATCACGAATTTCAAGGCGAAGAAAAACTTCGTAAGAATTAATTTTCTGTGACAATGGGCCACATGTCAGTATATAACGTTTGTCTTTAAATTTTTTAGCGTCAACGGATATTTTCTTTAATTTTTTGTCTAAAAAAATTACGCAGGTCTAATCCCGCTCCGAGGTTGTCCTACAAGACTACGATTGAAAGTTGCTACCAAAGGACTTCTGCACTGAATTTTTTCATGTGCGGAGCGTCGATTTCTAAAGTTTATTGGCTGTATTCAAACAAGAATGATGTAAAGTATATGAGGAAAAAATAACTAGCTGAGCTTTTTATCAATACCTGCCTAGACATATGTGTCTTTTAACAGCCAGCTACACTAAATCTGATTAAATACAAAAGTTCAACGTAACGCCATGAGAACTTTTTACATCGACTCTCTTGCAATTATGCTGTGGTAATAATCCTGGTTGTGTTGCATTGTCAAAGAATGAATTTCGAATCATAAAAATATCCCCCACTTGATAGTTTTTATAAGTTGTTTGTACGCAGTACTAATATGAAGTAAGTAAATTATCTGATTTTATTTCTTTGTCGTTCAATAGTTCCTATCGCTTAACGTTCAATTCACAACAGGATATTCCCAATTTTTTTAAACTGACAAATGATTGACAACTGAAAAACAGTGACATATCTAAATCGAAATTCATTCTGGATTGCACGTCCGTGCATCCTATGATGTCAACACAATCGGGTGTTTAGCACTGAAAATCGCTCAGCACTTGGTGGCATGCATTGGGAAGTTTGAGAAAATAGTTGGGCTTTCTGTACAGTAAATGGAACATGTCCCATGATTTGTTTACAGTTGAGGAACCACTACGACGGCCAAGCGGACCCGAGAGGTGGTAGAGCGGGTGGAGCTGGTCGTGGTCGTGGAGGTCCAAGTTCATCAGCGTCTTCCGGTGCAAATCCCCCCGGCCATCCTGCAGACCGTGCCCCAGGTGATTTGAAGCCTACTCAGCAACGTACTGGCCGAGGCGTGCCTGCTGTCTTGCCTGAATTCAGTCCTGTGACAGAGCCACCTGATCCAGCTGTTCCAGGCACCTCAGCAGCAAAGGTCACAGCAACTGTGACAAGTACCACTACCACAACTGGAACAAGTGCCAATCCTATTACCAGCAAACTACCTGGTGTACTTGCTGAAGCGCCAGGAAGCCTAATGCAGAAATTTTCCGATTTAACCCATACTATAGGGGGTGGTGGAGCGGAAGGCGGCGAAGGCTCCATACTGTCCAAAGGAAAGGATCTTATCTTTAAAAGATTTGGGCTGTGAGATTGACGTCTGATTATTAGCATCTTATCTTTATCAAATTAACTTATGGTATTTACAACTACATTATAAGTTTCTTCGCAGTCTATTTATGCCGCCCATATCTTTTCATGGTCGTTGGTCTACAAAGTAAACAAAGCTCGAACTCTGAACCTTCTCTATTCCATGTCCCCACCAAACTGGTTAAGCCCTTTGATTTTGAGTTGATTCATACTACAAGACAGTAAACAGTATGCTAACACAAGAATCCTATCAATCTAGCCTCTTGTGAGAAGTCTAACAATACAGTCATAAAAAGTGTTATTGAGTTCAAAATAAAAGCCAAGCGATTGGATTCATCCCTTGCCTTACACATCTACTGGAGATATGAGACCGGCTATGGATCGAGCTTCGTTTCCTTTTCAAATGGTCCTGTCACGTCCGCTAGAAATTGCTAATTTTGAGACATCAATCAATCAAAGTAGTAACGAAATGCTAGAAAAGACACAATTTACATTCAAAATACATAAATACATTGCTTCCCATAAATATCTTGCAATAAATTTCTATAATTACTTAGCTAGTTACTGCCAGTGTTCCATGTAGAACTTTTAAAACGTAGTGGAATGGACTATTTGCATTCATTCATGTACGAAAACGTACACACATGTAGCGTAGCCCTCATCTTCTGTCGCGCTACTTAAATGCGCAGTTACTTTACATTGCCATTCCTGCTCTCAGTCCCACCCCCCATTGTGGGACGTAGTTGCATTATATATACACACCACAGGTTTACTAAATGCGCCTTAGAATTAGACCATAGTAGTTAAAAGGATGGCTAAAAAGGGACAAGGACAACAGGCAGGGCTTCACTAATATAAAGTAAACAAATAAAAACACCTAGTGCTTTATCTAGGAGCTAAAACCAAGCACATGAAACTACGACTCAGACACATGAAGCAGCGCAGATTTTGACACATTTTCAACAGTTTCTTTGGTATGTAACAGGACCTTGACCAATGAAAGCTCAACTTTCTCTGCCCATGTTTCCTCCTCTTTGTCATGGAAAGATAGTGAAAGTGAGCTATTCAAAAAAATGGGATGTAAGATTCTTTTCTATTAAGTATCTATATATCCGACTTGAGAGTAAAATGGAACTCTATTAATCAAACTATATATATACATACATACATATTATGATTGGACATTACAATTATACTGTGAAATGTTACTGTGTTTCAGGTAGAAAAAAAATATAGAATGATTACGATATTTATGAACAGTATAATATATGAATGGTTAAAAAAAATACATGTTATAAGGCTACAAAAAAAAGCAAGAAATACTATTGAAAACGGTTTTACTGCATGTACCGGATCGTGCTTATTTTGTTTAAAGCTTTCAGAAATGCGATACATAATAATCATAGTCTATAAAATATATTTAAATTGCCCTAAACAGAAATAAACAAACAAATATATAAATTTTCTTCAAGCCAACAACTGGAAGGAAAAAAAATCTTGAACTGACTTATTATGAGTGGTTGTAGTATTTTTGTACATCTCATTCTCTCTCTCTCTCTATCGCTATCTAATAGTGTTACGAAATCCTATATGACAATGACGATCTATGTGTATGCTAAAAAAAGGAAACTTCTGTAACAAGACAAGAATGTGATGGTCCCAAACGACCATCTTATTATGAAGACACATTTTTTAAAAGATGCTATTTAATCGTGTAAGCATTTTATTTCATATCACTATGTACATTTTAAAAAAGATGATGGTGCTACTTGAATGTTTCATTCATTCAAGAAATTCCACTGATATGTATTTTAACTTATTTTCAAACCAAACTATAGTCCTCAATGGTACAAATGACGTACATATTCTTAGGGAAACTCGAATAATTTCTTGATTCTTGTATCAACACACAACAAAAATAAAATCAACTGTTTTTATTTTCAACATTTTTTAAAGAGACAGAAGAAAAAAAGCAACTTGATATTTGAGTAAATCCATATAATCCGTTCTCATAATGTTATCGTATTTCTGTAAGCTTTAGAGCAAATGGCACGAGAAACGGTATTAAATACGTACGTTTTGTTCAGGTCAAACAAAAAAAATATGATGAAAATACCAAGAATGATATTGGTTTCCAAAGCGTAAAAAAAGTAAATACATATTTAACTGTATACCTATCTATATTATATAAATTTAGAGTTATTTAATCGTATTACACATTACTTATATACAATTTGAAGCAAGGACGAAATAAACTCTCCGTTAGCTATAGATATATATGTGTACATGCTGACAAGAAAAAAACTCTTTATAAAACAAAAAAGCAACATATAACAACAACCTCTTCGAAAAAAACGTTTCCGTATAAAAAAAAACCCATCATGCATAAGAAAAATTCGTTCTTCTCGGTCCAGTGAAAGTGTTCTAAAAAGCTATTATCGATAAACTTCTAAATACAACTACTAAATTATAATACTATAAACAAACAACTTCATCTTCCTACAGTTAACAGCTACCGTTTTAAATTACTGATTACGATTGCACGTCAACTACTTATATAATATACATTTAAATACACATGACTGTTACTGATGAATTGTGCTGCTATATATATATTCCTTACACAACAATATATCATATACATATTTTTGCTTCTACTCATACAACTATTTAATTATGATGATTGTATTGGAAGGAGAAAATTTGATGAGAAAGAAGAAAAGAAAGAATCACACTGACTCAAGTTTAATACTATACTTTATTGTAAAAAAAACTAGATGATTACAAATTATACAACAATTACTGTTACCATTTCCATGCGTATTATGGTAATGATGATGATGATGATGTTGACTGTATTTAATTGAATCACAAGTAGGAACTAAGTCACAATTGGTGCTCTGTGTCAAACAATACTAATTACGATGTCGGTTCACTTATACAATATATTAATTGATTGATTGATATTAGATTGAGTTCTTAAATAATTATCTTGTGTTCCGAAATACTCTTGACTTGCGCTCTTAACCGTCGCAATATATTTGAGGACAGATGAACTGACGAATTAGAAATGACTAGGAAAACACTATCGTACCGGTTGACGGTTGTTCAGTCATTTTCTAAGTATATTTCACTGCCTGCATATTATTGAAATAATAATGTCTGTTTATATTATGTCAAAAAAGTTTTCATAATATATATTTAACTGATCCATTACTCGTGTATTTAGTAAATTGTTCTATAACATCATCAACCATGAATAATTCAGATACATTTATAATGTTAATAGGTCTGTCATATTGTAGATTGTTCATTGATTCCAGACTTTTTGTTGTTTTACATTTTAATGCTCCAAAGTTACCATGTTTGTACATCGTGCGATATAACCTACAACATAAATCGAAATGCGAATTCTTGACTTTTGAAGTACCCGTGTACATCTTCCATTGTGTGCATATTATTTTAGGTTCGGTAATGAAATTTCAGTATTATGTGTTATAAATTTACCCATTTCCTTTCTATATACATGAAATCACACATATTCCTACGTGAAATTAGTTGACGTGGTTTAAAATATATTTTTGTTAATCGTGTGAAACTTGATGTCGAATCAAAATGTTATCTTAATATGGATCACCAAAACGGTTTGTCATTTCCTAATGAAGCATTTACGCGTCATATCACCTTGAGACTAGCAAAAAAACACTTAGCTTGGCCCAATTTAACCATATAATGGGTGTATTGTAGCATTTTGAAATAAAAACCCTGTCCAGAGCACAAGTTTTATGTTTTTGAAGGAAGTAAATGAATGATGAAAAGAAAATGTTTACAATCTATGTGATTGGCGTACCAACTCCTCGTCTTATTTGAACATTGCGTATTTTCGTGAATTAATGAAATGAGCTTTATGATGAAAATTCAAAATTGTCGAAAAGCAGATACAATATTTTTCATCAAATGGGAATTTTCAGTTCAGATTTCATTCAAGTACTTTGGATTTATGTAGATATTTGCAACCAAGAAGCTCTCATAAATAAATCTGGAATCAGTATTCTAAATCAAGAAAGGTTCCATGTTAAACCTTTGAAAGCCTAATTTCCTCTCCTATTATTACAAATCTTCCTACTCAACAAATAACTGAGACAGATCTACTCGATAATATATAAATATGTATATCCAGAATATACTACAACACCACATCCATCTAAAGTAGTATAAACGAACTGTGTTATTTTTAAGCAGGCCAAAATGTGATTCAGTGTAGCAAATATAATCATCCACTTATGACGTCTGGTATGTTATGAAATTTTTGTTTCAGACTCTTAGTTTATAATACTTCATTTCCTGGCAGAAAAGGTGAATGAACATCTTATCACATTCTAATATTTCAGAACAAACCAATGCAATACAGTAGTGGTAAGTTAGTAAAAATTTGCATGCTGTTGAGGTAGTTTTACAACAATTTAATCAGTGAAAGTAAAGTCACAGAGAAGTGGATTTGCGAAGATAATAAATCGAAATGAATTTGACATTCAAGGTATGTCTTTAAGAGCTATTTGCACAATGCCCCTCCACCACAACTAAGCTGTTTCTAATCTACAAAACTCTATAGAAAGCAATGTTGTTTTGAAACAGTAATGTAATCAATCAATCAAAGTCCTTAAATTCTTTGGTAAACATCGAACAGCACATTAAAATCTATTCTCATCTTCACGCAGTTAAAATCGAGGAGCACGACCACAAAATGCATTACCTTTTTTACCTAATAACAATCAATCCTTTAAAAGTAACTTTTTCTCGTTTTCATTTTGATAACACGTATATAACATATACTCTAGCATTTATTTGTAAGAAAACAAGAGTTTCCAGCAAGTAATCAAGTCAATCAAGTAGTCAGGCTGTATCAATGTAGCATCCAAAATAGTTGTTAATCTTTGAAAATGAAACATTTGTCAAAACTTCATATAAAACAAAAATATTTGTCGTCCATGACTTTTAATACCTTTAACAAACTAATCATACACCTTGTACTCCCGTTGGTTAAAAATCTACTTAAAAAATCCTTCGAATAGCTCACGCTAAGATCAACTGTTCATTCATTGAGATTACATCAGGGATTAGGTATCGGATTCGTTATTTCGTAGCAACTATTCGAATAATTACTTAGTAAATTGTATTAACAGCGCCACATTCATACTTACACTACCAAACTATGTATGTATAAATTATACTTAAACAGGTATATAAATCGGGCTACTAACCATCATCTTTATTTTTTGCATCTTTAGGCTCTTGCATATTCCAAAATGTTCCTTACTAACTGCCTACGATTTTACTCCAACACTTGAACACCACCAAATAGCATGGCAGTTTGTATAATTGATATATTGATGCACCAATAGTGAGACAATTAGTTCTCCATAATGTGGACAAAAGGAAAGGATGCAAGTATAATGTTGACCACATTTTAGTACACTCTATATTTAATCATATATATGTTGCTGGAAATCTGAAATTTGGTATCCCATTTTCTCTGCTGTGCTGCTGAAGTTTTATGGTGATGGAATCGAGCAATGCGAATTTATCACAATAAGCTTAATCCATTATACATTCCTACTGTCACTAAAAATTTATTGAGTATCCCACGTCTACAAGTGAAACAAATAAATAATATTATATTAATGTTGGTTAACTACTACTACTCGTCTCTATTTTCAGAAAAGAAAAAAGTCAATAGGAATACATAAATTGCGTAAAATTATAAAAAATGAGATAGAGGATATCATATTTCTAAACACTATACATTACATTACTACCACGTTATCTTTTTCTAATGAAACTGTCATCAAATGTATAAGTATGATAATGTTTAATAACACTCTTACTTAACGAAAATATATTACAATGTATTCGATTGAATATATCACTAATTTGAATTGGGAAGGAAGAGTACTGTTTACTAAAACACATAGTGTTTCATTATCAACTTAGCAGACAATCGCACAATTGTTATCACGCTGTGCTAGCTTTAAAATTATATTACAAGAATACACTGATGTATATTTGAAAAGATGTTGTTGCGAAGGAAACAGTTTATGGGAATATATTATATTATATTATCTACTTAGGCTAAGATCATTAATTACACATATTATTGTATTTTCAAAGCTTATATAAATAAATGTAAGGATATGTGTGTAAATAATATATATATATATGCTAAGTTTAAAAAACTGTAAGTTTTCAAGCTTACACAAATCATAAAGACACAACCCTTAAAACTATGTATTTAAGAATTTTATTAGTAATTTCCTGTAAATTGTGTGAAGAGTATGAATATAATTACATACCTTCTCACATATTCTGTAAAAATGTTACAATCGTGTTATTTCTAAAAATATGTGGATGTTATTAATTTACCTAAAAGTATATTTATAGAGAGAAAACAGTGAATGGTTTCTGAAAAAGCTGACGGTCAAGTAATACTTAAGTGAATAAAAAGAAGATTATTTAAATTGTTGGTAGCGTTTGTAAATAAAATTTACTGTGATTTGCGAAAACAAGTATATAATAAAAACATGAAACCAAAACTTTTCATGAGTTCATGAATATGTAAATGTATCAATGCGTTTTTACTCGTGTTTTTTTCTATCAACGTTAGCTAGGCAACTACTTGTTAGCGCTGAAGACTTTTATCGATGCTGAATTGAGAAGGTAGAAATACATTTTATGGATTTACACGAAAGAAAAAAATTAGTATTTATTCAGTTATTCAGTCAAAATCAAACATTTTTATAGATTCATTGAGCACAGCTCCTATCTACGCATTATGTATTTTAACAATTGTTCTTGGAATCACGGTTAAAACTTACTTTGTTTTTTGCGATAAATTGCTGATAAATTTATTTTCACAATATAATTATGTTGTTTTACACAAGGTGATATGTCGTCAGTAGATTGTGTACGGTACGAATCGAGGTTGGTCCGTTTATTCAATCAATTTAAACCACTAGATTTTTTCTCCCTGAAAACAAAAACGCAGCATGATGCATTATTTTACGTAAACCCCATGGTAGTTTGAATTGAAAGCATTAATGACTTTTTTGCCATCGTTCAAGTCAACATTAGTTTATGATGCATTGAATGGAAATGAACATTACAATTTCATAAATTATTTAGGTGCATATTTCTATTTCAAAGTGCTTTAGAGTCAAAATATTGATGCCCGCCTTTTATGTCAGATCTAGTGGCTTCAAGATGCTTGATAACTAATCATTCCGCATGCAAAATTATCAATCCCAATTTGTCAAAAAATAGGGTTTAGTAGATCAAAGCTGAAAGCAACAAGGAGAGTAAAATATCCCGATTTGAAGCACCATG
>JAANSM010000403.1:0-29792 GCA_036850725.1 Orchesella villosa | reverse complement strand
AATGTACACTCCTCTAGCAATCCTACAGGGGAATTTTCAACGGTTTTTTCATATTCGAAAATTTAAGCGGGAAATTTCAAAAATTACAAAACATTTTTAAAAATCTATATTACAAAGGTAAATGTCGCGTAGAAGGGCTTCAAATGCGTTTATATGCATGTGGATACCAAATTTATTAAATTTTGGAATTTTTTCAAAAACTTTTAATTTTTGAAATTTCCCGCTCAA
Organism: Orchesella villosa; assembly: GCA_036850725.1. Classification (NCBI taxonomy): domain Eukaryota; kingdom Metazoa; phylum Arthropoda; class Collembola; order Entomobryomorpha; family Orchesellidae; genus Orchesella; species Orchesella villosa. The sequence goes on along the minus strand of JAANSM010000403.1, from coordinate 29,564 downwards.
ATTTTCGAATATGAAAAAACCGTTAAAAATTCCCCTGTAGGATTGCTAGAGGAGTGTACATTTAAAATTTCAGGTCAATCGGTCAATATTTGTCCGAGTTATCGACGTCCCTATGTCGAAATCTAACAATGCCCCTATTTTCTATGTATCAACTTACCCCAAACTTTTTATGCATCGAATAGGCTAACTTTGCATGTACGTTTACGTTAAGCATATTAAAATTTCAAAATTTGAACATGCTTCCTTTCATCTGCATATTGGATATGGAGCTTCTCAATACCTTTCCATTTCATTTCTTCCGAATTCTTCATTTCTACAGCGAGAATTGTGAAAGCCCAGAAGTCAAGAAACTTTTTTCAGCACTTCAATGGGATATTCTATTAAGATATATCAGTGCACTACATTGCCATTCTTTATTCGCCTTTCCTTGAAAATATAAAGAAATACAGGGATACCCTTATATATATACATAGTACATCGATATAAAACGCTGGAGGAAGGAAAAGCAAAAAGTTAAATGAAATAAATAAATCGAGTGATGTGATATGCGACTGAGAGATATCTATACTTACATGACTCATAATGTAATGTTCATTGGCTCTAGTTTCACAGAGATAGGGAATTCGAGAAAGGTAGTAGATGTGTGTACTGTATATTTTATGGCTTGCATGCTAAATGATTGGAGATAACGCAATTCGCTTCCATCATTCAACTCCAGCCTCTCTTTCTCTCTTTTTATGCTACAAAGTCGATCACAACGCAACAGGGCTCCATTTTCACAACCAGTACTAATACATACATTGTACATAAGTTCTACGTATATATATATATATATCTTAACGAGTATATAACATCCTAAGTTCTTACAAACAGACTTCCTCTCGACACCAATTGCCAAACACCTCACAAAAATTATGTACGCAGTAAAGTAAGGAAACGGTGTGAGGTGAAGTCTGAACTGAAGGTATTGTGAAAGTGATGAGGATGATAATGATAGCGATTCGATGTTGACTGAAGGCATGCACCAAACAGTGATCATCGTTGATACACGTTGATCGTTACGACGATATAGCTTCAATATAGCTTGCTATCATCAACTTGACGATCATTGTGATTTGAAGGAAAATGGAGAGAATTTCCGCAGGCAATGACACGATTTCTCCGTAAACTACCAGCACAAGCCAATCAAAAGAAAAACGAAAAGATTCATTTTGCTTCGCAACTCCTACTACTTTCTTTGATGTAACAAGTTATATGTACGATGCACGGAACCCTAAAAATATCTACGTATTAGACAGTCTACCTAACATGAACTATACTACTCATATTTGTATTTGTACCAATGTGTCAAGATAATAATAATGACAACCATTACCTTTCTCTGTTGCTTGATAAAAAATAATGGGATCTAGTACTAACTCCTAGACACTTTATATGCTTTAGATGAATCTGTTTTTCTGGATTACTACATTTGGCATTTCTGGCAATTGAATGATTGCCGACCGATTTCAATTCCGCCATAATGCGTATACCCTGAAGCCGTTACAAGTACAACGCCGTAAGAACTCAAATATTTTAAGTCCAACTGAACTTTAATATTTCAAATATCCTGTTTTTCATTTTCCAGAACGGGCTTTATTTATGTGATGAGATTACGAATGCTATTAGCAATATCGTCAATGCAATTTTTTTATCTAGTACTAATGATCATATCATGTATCTCATGTGATAATGTGATTGATATACGACATTAAATGTGGTATGTATTTCATGTAGTTGTCAATGCATGTGTTGCGCGAGTACTGTATTGATTGTAAATCTGTTGCTTTTGGGTATGTCGATGAACTACTGAGAAAAATTTTCGCTTCCAACCTGTAGCAAAAAGCTGAAAGTTGTTGACTCAGAATTACAATATTATACGGGCTTGGCTGGATTCCAGGAAGGAGAAAAAAATCTTATTGAGAATTTCTTTTCTAGAAATTCGTTGCTTCGATTCGACCTTCCTATAAACTATGGTGGGCGTACCAAGGAGATCAGAGAAAGAAACGTAGGAGTTTACAAAAAAAATACCTCTGTATTTGTTCAGTTGTAGGCGAAGTGTAAACTAAATTTGAGTAAACTTTCTTGGAAAAAGGAAACATCAAGAAATGTGCACCAATTTTTTAAAAAGCGGTTCATTCCTATCAGAATGAACCACAAAATATTAGAATCAAGGAACCAAATAGTCGAACCATACCACATTATATGAGATGTCATAAACCGTCAATATTCTTGATAAAACAAGGATCTGCTCTGTTTTTGGTAAAAGCTTTTAGTACTAGCTTTCTTTTTGTAAGTTTGGAATATAGCTGTAACCTAATACACAGGGCGTAGATGTAGCTCTACGTTCAGTTCCAGAATACGTTCGTTCGTCGGTAGTAATTAATTCTGCTTTTCCACCACTCAACAGTTGACAGTAGGAAACAACCAAGGGTTTGAGCTTGCTGCATTCTTGAGCAAACGCAAACGGTGACATTCTAGTTTTCGAGTAGTGTTGGCAGTAAATGCAATGCGCTGGTAATCTCTTGTGCAATATATGATTCCATATTAAACACGCAGTGGTGATCTTCATGCATTAAATCATGATTAAAGCCTACTAAAATAATAAAAAATTCAACGTGGAAGACGAGTTATACCCGGTTACATTATTTGTTATACATTCCATTATCGACTTTTCATGAGATCAGCAGCAGTGTCGGAAATGAAACGTAAATCAGTAGAGTTAGTGTTTACTCAAGACAGTTTTTTTTCAAGAAAAAACATTATTTCTACCCGACAAAAGCTAAACGGAAAGCACTTGTTTTCCTGATAACTCTAACTGAATATTTTAAGTGGAGTTCTTATATAAGGTCTTTGGTTGAAAGTGCCCAATACTTATTCTTGGGTAAGTTGACCAAGAAAGATAGTTGCTTTCATGAGTTTCATGCTTAGTTCCTTTTCGATTATAGATTTTTACCAGCTTCCACTAATCTAATTCCACTTCAATGTACATCAACCTTTTGGGGACACATTGAAGTTAAATAGAAATGACGAAATCTTCATCCATTTCTGCTCTGTAAATCTTTATGTAATAACAACTATATACAAATCCTAATTGCATATAGTACCACAGTACGAAACTTATGCTGCCCTGTAATCAGTAAAAAGACTTTTCATAGTTTTTGGTGTATTTTTATCTTTCTATTTCAAACCAGCGTTAACGAGGGAAATGCGTGTCCAGTCACAATCCCAATATACAAACTTGACAACTTTTTCACATTTGTCAAACTGACTATTTGTCATTGTGACTGGGAATCGGGAAATGGTAATGACCCACTACTCCACTCAAAGAGGTTACTCATGTCAATTTATAAGTTGGTATTGCACTCTTTTCAACAGCAAGGAAAATTTACATAATTTTATGTTCAAGTACTTCCAATGTGTTTCATGCTAAGAATATTCATTAAATAACTATACTATACCATACTATATAGTAATGTTTCTCTAAGATAAGATGATTGAGGTTTGATAGCCAATATGAAAAAACCGGGTAGCAAAAATCAGCATTGATAGAATCAACCACATCACAAAAACATGTTTAAAATAGTGTTGGCAGATCTCGTAGAATATATCTACATTCTCGTTGTCCGGTTTCTCCCTCGACAGCCAATCAGAGTGCTCAGATAGGAGAGAAGCAGACGAGAGATAATTTCTTCTTATATCTTTTACTTAAGGGGATTTGTTTAAAGGATTTATAAAAAGGTAGTTCCACAGTGAAATTTTTAAAGATTTCACACGTATTCGATAGAGAATTTCCTGCTCTATCTATAGGTAATAAATATAGTTTCCCGCCACTGGCGGGAAATCTTTAAGTAATTTTAATTTAAATTCAGAATTACTTGAGAACTATATTTTATTATCTATAGATAGAGCAGGAAATTCTCCATAGAATACGTGTGAAATCTTTCGAAATTTCACTGTGGAACTACCTTTTTATAAATCCTTTAAACAAACCCCTTAACTAACAATGCCTAATGGTCTCCTAATACAGTAAACATTACATAATATGGTCTCAATAATGTTGACTTGACAGGACATCTACTGCACTTTTTACTATGAGTAGACACTTACTTCCAAAGTATCTTTACTCTAATCGTAAGACATTTGGGCTCAGTTGTTTTCTTGTCCACAATTTTTAATGAAAATTTTGTGAATTCAGTTCAGTGATAGCTGCCTTATATGCAGAACTGTGAAACTGCGTTTAACTAATTAAATAAGTTCTGGCCAAAATTGGCTAGTTATGTATAAGGTGCATATTTCTTATGTTTGTTAGTGGTTTTATCTTACTCTAATTCTTCTATCTTTCTTGTAAATGGGAATTGTAAATACCGACATGAGAAAGTAGTCCATTAGTCTCATCGTCTTGGAAGAAACTTGCACGAGTCAGCCTTTTGTTTTGGGAAGATATGGTATACTACCTTCCGCTCAATTTACTCTGTAGAATACTTACATGATGGAATAAAATTTCCATTTGTTTTTATCCTTGCTAAAGTGCACGTATACTGTACTTAGTAAGCAGGATGGAGTAAGTTCTGACTTTCATATTTTATGTTGATGATCCAACAAATTTCAAGTGGCTATTCCATTTTGTGATCAAGTTTGATGGAACTAGGTTTGGTTGGAATGTCTTGTAGGATCCCAAAATAGTGAAAGTGTGTAGTGGTAGTAGACATATCGTTAAATTACAACGCATCTCTCTATTAATACATCTTGCCATTCTTGCCATTACACCAAAAAAGTAAATGCTGCATATAGTGCATACACACACCCTGCCCTAGATGATTATTATGATAATGGCAAACTATACAGTTTGATAAGTAACAAAACATACCCTTTTTTCGAAGAAGGTCATCGATAATGATGGCGCTGATTGTAAAGATATTCCCGATGCTGGCAAGACTTGCCCCAGTGGAAATAAGAAGGAATCGGAAGAACAGAGCCCAATCTTGGTCCTTGGCGTTTCCTATGGTGGCTGTTGTTGACAGCCCACCCTGATGAGGACTCATTTCATGGCAATGCATCCACAGCTACGAAATTACACCCAGCTCAATCACCCCCTTAGCATCCAGTACTGTTTACAGGTTGCTCGGCGTTAATACCCGGTTCCTTTACCCATTCCAGTCAGGAACAAGGTATCTAAAAAATACACACCTGAAATACGAAACCAGAAATACATTAAACTTGAAATACAGGGGCATCGAGTTTCAGACCAAATCCATTATTAATTAAAGCAACTTGAAGCACTACCTTGATTATGCAAAATATATGCTATACGATATACATAACGCAATTCATTGAAATGAACGCAATACAGAATTATAGCATATTTAAAACCAAAACACAATACGATGAATTTGAAAACTTCGCAGAATCTTCCTCATTCATAGTTCTCAGGTAGACAACAGTTTTAGTAATTTCTCATCGTGATAAAAACAGTGAGAAATGGATCATATCTCTTCCAGAAATAAGTTTTGCATGGACACGTACGCACATTTTTTCGTCTCACTAAAAGTGGAAAAAGAGTTGACGTAAAGCTGCTGAGAAAAGAATGAAAGCACGTCCGTGACATACACATGTGGCATGTACGCTCAACGCTGAAGCTTTCAGACACAAGCTGGTATGTTTGCCTAATAACATCATAGACTCAACTTCCTACTTCAGTGAAAATATAAGAGAGTGCGGAGAACAAAGTTTTCATCGAAATAATTATGAGGATTTAAGTCGCTTGTCACAAGGTTTTCTCCGAAATTGAAAATGACGATCACTAATAATGTCGCATTGCTGAATATCAAACTCTGCATTCTGTTTCTTAAAATGCTGGAATAAAGCTTTGGGTATGGTTTTTATTGATAGGAAAATGCTTGTATATAGGGAACTGACAACGAAGTTCTGGTGAAAGAATTTACTTTCATGAAAGGGAAGGACTTGAGAAGTAATACTTATATGCGAACTTTGCTATACTCAAGTTGCTTCTCAAAATGGGAAATTTTACATCCTTTATTTACTTAAGTGGAAACATTTAACATTTCATACGGACCTTTTGTAAATATAAATCACGAATCTTTCGACAACTTCTTCAAAGGGGAACGTCTCCGAATAAATATACATGTATACCGGAACGATTCAAATCTTCCGAGCATATAATAATACATAATATACTTGAAACTTGAGAGCAATGGTGTAGGGTAGATCAATCAGAATTGGAGAGTATTTCAGAATTTGGAGAATGTCGAACGTTTCAGCACAATATAGCACTTTCTACAGCAGAATTCGGAGCTACGACACACAGAGTGCGTGGGAAGTATTGTGAGAGAAAGTCATTACAAATCTACTTTCTCTCTCTATTGACTCAAGATTTTAATTGGATGGGAGCAGAAGGGATTAGAAATCTGTCAGTATGGCTATCCGATATTGATGCAGACTGTCCGGGAATAGGATTTCACAGACAGGGGGAACAAGCATAGAACATAGTCGAGGAATTTTTTATTGAAAAGTTTCGTAACAACTGCTTCCCACAACTTGTTTGAACCTCAAGTATAACAGCATTTACAATTTAATACAATTACTAAACTATGTTATACACAATAAGATTTCCTCACATATTTATGATTTACCAAAGTGTGTTATCTCCTTGTATATCTAATTCGCAATAATATATCTTTGGATGCATTGTTTAAAAGTTAAGCTAAGTATATGCATAATTTTTCAAATTGATTTGGAGAGGAAAACCCAGAATTAATAAATAATTTAATCTGAAACCCCATTGAAATAATGAACTTTGCTTTGAACTTCCCGATTTTATGAATAGATTCGATCAATATAATACGTAAAGTGAAAGTGAAAAGAAGAAATATTGTGGGTTCGATTTACGAGAGAAGTAAAGTGGCGTAATAAAAACGGTTGAAACGAACTCAACTGTTTGCAAAGCAGATGACTAGATGAGCAACACTTTCACGCAACAAGTTTTTCACCAGCTGGATCAAAATGCTCTTACGTGGGGTTTCTGCTGTTGATGAAGATAGAAAGCTAATCTTTTATGATGCACGCTAAGAGACTGGAAGCTGTGGGATTTAAAGCATGACATAAGGTCGAATTAAAACATACAATGGAGTACCGAGTGCAGTAAGGGATACGTGTGTAGCATTCGGATAATGTGATAAAATGATGTGCAAATTGTGGATATACAAAACCTGTTCTTTTACATTTAAGGAACCAAACGAATTAAGAGGTTTACATGACTTTTTGCAAAAAAAAATATTTCCAGAACTAATTCCGTGATATTTTAATTGAAAGGCCTTTTCAGCTTTTGTCAAAGATCTATTCCAATCAGCCTATGAATGAATATCTGCATGCTATTATCATTCATTCATCCTCTTTTTCATATTCCAATCAAGTCATCTTTTAATATCATCAGAATAAAAAATCACATAAAACTTCTACAGTTTACGTTAGAAAACCTAACCCAGACATCCTATGCCAGTACTAATACTTTCCATGTCTCAGACGAAGTATTTATTATTGAGGTCGATCGCGTTTTATTGAGCCCCTATACCGAGAGTAAATATTTGCATCCATTTGATTCGTAAGGTTCTCACTCAATTGATGTTTGAACACCATGAAGATGAAGATGGTATATACACACGATCAAAAATAAAATAAACAAACCCCGTCAGGATTGGTGCACGATCAACAAAACGATGTAACTCAGAAACGATAATCGGCTGTCCTAGACTAAATACTAAATGTGGCAATTCTTAGCATCGACGAGGTGAGGATGATACATAACCCAAGCTCCAAATATTGGCACAGGCTAAGTAAAATGTTTTGCAATATCTTTTCACTTCATCATTGACCTTATGTAAGTACGAATATTCGTATAATGCCTGTGTTTGGCTTGGACACGCCATTTGCAACGCCTCTAACCACATCCTTATAATAATAATTGCTACATTTTCATGGCGAAACGTAATGCTTCCAAACTTCCCAGCATTTCAACTTACAATGATACCCATATCGATCATGAAATGTCAGGCTCCAGTTGCGATAGATTTTAGACATTCTCTCAACTCAATTCTCAATCATTTAGATTTCAGGTACCTGCTTTAAAGCTTAATACGTCATTCTCATCGCTGTGTCGAATCAAAGTATAGAGTCACAGGATTTTCATGCAACTGACTCATGCAAATATGCACATTTATCTAACGAAGTTCTAGCTACAATGATGCAAGTCTGAGGTTTTTGGTATGATACCAATCATGACCGAAAAACCAACCAGCAATATTGCTTTAAAAAGATGTAAAACTAAACAAACAGCAGTTTATTACCATTCTACGCTATCAGCGTTTCATTAAGAAATGGTGGAATTTAATCCAGGAATATCCTAATTAATACTTACATCATCACCGCAAAATAGGAAAATGCCCTATGTAACATAAAACCTAACTGGCAACGGAGATTGAAGAGGTATAGAGATGTATGCTGATGAGAAGGGATGGACGTGTATGTACACTTTTAGATGATACTACGCTAATATTGGAAAAGAACGAAAAAAGGACAAAGCGTAGGACATGAAGAAATGCTTGCTTTTTTACCAGATTGTGATTTAATGTACCATTCTGTCTATAAATTCTTCTCTGACAAAATGAAACTTTTTATGAGATGAGAATAGTAGGAAATGATAAAAGAGAAAATGCTAGGCAGGGAGGAGGGATGAGGGAAGTCGACTATTTAATGAAATAAATTTATGATTACTGTGAGGAGCTTGTATGACTGAAGTAAACCCCTAGGGCAAAACCAATTACGTCAGAATATTTGGTTTACTTTACAATTTCTCTACTTTACGTATACCACAACTGAGGGCCTTGATATAAGGATTTAGTACGTTTTACTGGTTTCCTTCATGCTAATTTTGGCATTTAGGTCCTTGAGTAATTGCGAATGCAATGCAGAGAAGTTGTTTTTTATGGATTCGGTATATGAGGCATTTTAAGTTGTATGTATTGTGATGTACAAAAGAGATGCCAACCTCGGAATCTCACCACTGTGTCAACTTGCGATGATGATGCTGACAACAGCCGACAGCAACACCCCAGACCCCAGTAAAAATTTCAGAGCTTTATTTGGTCTATATTGTATGTATCTGCATCTACACGGTTTTGGATGAAATGTATTTTTTGATGTGATTCAAAAAGAGAAAGTTTTTGGGTAAGTCAGGGAATGTGAATCAGAGAAAGTGACAGGAAAACCACACTGCAATGGCATATGTAGTGTATTGTAAATGGAGCTCGAGTTCTCTACCTCTAATGCATCAAATCCTTTGAGAAAGCCCAACAACCAAACCTAGTTTACAAGCATTTTCATTCTTCTTTGCATGCATTAATATTTAGAACATCATAGAGTATTAGCGTCACCACATTTACAACAATTTTACCATATTGTTATGCATTGTTAATTAATGTTTGCCCATACTTTTGTCTAGTCAATTTTTTGAACATAACTTCCTAAAGTTTCTTGGTAATATCTAAAATTGATGTGATATTTCTGTGTCATAGTCTGTGAACGTGAACACGGTTTCATGAGGAAAGCCATAAATGTATTACTCGTAATGGATTCTGTATGAAATAGTAGTGAAACAGTACAATATAGAAAATGCTTTACAAACCACAGCAAAAATATTTAATGAGAATTCTTTGTTCGAGAATTAATATTCTTAATTTACTTGGAATTTGCAATAATTGTATTAGAGGAGGCGAAATCGAATGCCTTGAACATTATGGTGAAAGATTTATACATAAAATGAAACTTGAGAGCCTTATTATTATAAAAACTAGAAAATACCAACACTATTCGGCAGAGATTTCTATTTGATAGCACTAGCAGTGCCGCTATTTGTTATGTTGAATTCGCGCTGTATATGCCAAAAGTAATCAATTTGCGTTTATCATTTTGTACAGCTTTCATAATTTAATGATATCCTAATATAATTTAAACCGCTTGTGTATATTGAAACACCAGCAAAATCGAACACCCGTTTCAGATTAATTTTAAAGTTCTACAGACTCACAAACGCTACTAGGCCTATAAGTGATAAGAATCTTTTGTTAACCTCGTCACTGTGAGGAGAGAATTTGATAATAAAAACAGGATCGCAATTTATAATTCACTAGAAATTTGGTATAATGGGCCTTAAGTGCTTCTCGGAACCATTTGAGACATTTGAGTCAACTCTACAAAGCACACGCGGCACACAGGTGTCAAATTTATCTCCATTTAAAACCCTAGAAATGCTTTACCTTCAGAATTTTCATGTAATGCAAAAACATTGCTTAAGGATTTAGGATCAGTAAAATAGCATATATACCACTCTCTTAATCTGTCACAAACAATAATTGCTTTCAAGAAGACACTCACCCAACGTCACCCATTCTGTGGTATCATGATATGATTATGCTAATACCATTTTGGGAACCAATCGTGAAAGTAACCATTTAGACAAAACCACCACTGGAAAAGACATACCGATTACGATTAGGCTTCCAAATAGGGCATGATGTACGTTATAAATACTAAAATACAGTGTTCCAACTGCCAAATCATATTAACATCTCCCACTCAAGAAGACTAAACCAACTGCAGTGGGTTGGAAATGTGTTTTATTTTTGGAACCGTTACTAATCTTCATTATGTGTACTATCTGACTATGTAACGTCACAACAAGCTCTTCAACCGTTCAACCGTATGCAATCCGAAAGCCTATATGTGATTGGACAGTTTGACTTATTGTACCATTTTCGTACTAAACAGAAGGCCATAAAATGTCTATTAAATGCACAATTTCAGCTAATTCAGATATTCGGGTAAGCATATGTCTGTTGGATCGCATCAAAATGCTTGAAGTGTAGTTATATCGCTTCTGGGATCATGTTTGTTAGCTATTCCAAACTGCGATGACTGTGATGAGGTTGTTTGAAGGTAGTAGGGACAAGTTCATCTGGTGTATCTAACTGATTATCTGAGCACAATAAAGTCTTGACTTATACGGTAACAAAAACACGTGTACACTAACGATGGTTTCAAATATTATAACTACGAATTAACTGGACCAGAAGAAAGCTCTTTTAATAAAGCGAACAGAAAGATATACAAACGATAAAATAGAAATAGTTAGAACAGTTCCTGCATAATAGAGAAACTAAACTTACATATGAATATCAATACGTAATAAACTAGGCGTTCTTTTAGCCAGAAAATGTTGAAACTACTAGAACGGAAGGGTTAGAAGAAGACACATTATTTACGTTCGCTCGATGAAGATAAAAAGTACTCTTCTTGGGATCCATTAGAATGATATGATATAAATTAAACGAGGTTCCAGAAACCCCAACATAGTATCAGATGACTAGTATACCCGGCAGTTATATAGGGTTATAAGGAAGATTTCTTCCAACTCAATTACGAGATGTCCAATTGTTCTTCGAAACGAAATATCCGAATTACGGATAATCGATCATTCATAATTCAATTGCCTTTTTCTTGTTTGCTTCCCTTCTCTTCTTCCTACGTTTCAATCTAAACTCAGAGTATGAAAAACAAATGCCTAGCGTTAACAGGAAGGCAGGAAACTGAAACTTTATGTAAGCACTTTAGAATGTATTATGTATATAATGTATATGTATACTGCTCTAATCCATCTCATTTCATGCATAATAAACCTGTAGTTACGTAATAAAATACTGGATGTTAGTAGATTATTGTACCGTGACTGCAGTCCATTTTGTTGCTTTAGATTGCTTGTCATGTCTAGTTGACTCTTGGTTTTGTTGATGCGTATATTGGATCGTACATTCATCATTAGTGATTAGTGAAAAACAATTTTATAGTTATAGCATACGCTATTGTTCTTGTCTACTCGGTGTTTTTCCATTAACATACAAAATTTGCAACGTTTATGCTACTTGTCTGTGCGAACTTTTCTTATAATAATGAATTCCACAATTCCCATAATCGTTACGTATCTTATCTAGTTATAGTACTTGCATGCTTTCTCCTGTCAACATTCAACGTATTATTGACGTAAACAAGATGCCACGCATTTGAACCGTTCTAATATTCATTCTTATTTGAAAAATTATGCATAGTAAACAAGCTTAGAAACAAACAGCCGTAAATTGTAAACATATTTTTGCTCTCCATAATATTGTATCATTGTATGACATCTTGAAATTCACCATCGAGGTTGGATGTTATTTTAAAATAAATTTATACCTCCCCCGCCCGATATTAGTTTATTGTTGGATGTATGTGATCCTAAATTGACGAGTTTGAATTTGGACCTTTCAACATGTGGAAAACAAATTTTCTATCTTGTCAAAAAAATCTCAAAATTGTATTTTGCTACAAATAGTTATCTGGGTGGGTGTTTAAATAAGTGGGTGTTTTCTCTTTATTCCCACTGATAATATGAAATAGAGCATTACTACAATAGATGACAAAAGGATGTCGTTGAACTTACCAATTCACCTGCTTTCTTGCAATCCTTCTAGACTTGGCCACAGGTTGTGCTTGCACTAGCAAAGAAGAAGTAAAAAGATGTGATGTGACGAGATTACATAGGACACAAGGGATGGAGAATGTTATTAGTAAGCTCGTTGCGAAACATTTCGTAAAATTAACCGTGTACAGATAGATCACCGACTTTTTTACTGGTTCCTTCTACATTTAAAAAAATCTATCGGGGTCCAGTTTCTTTTAACTTTGTGATTCAATTATCATTACTGCACAAAGTTTTTTTATGATCAATACAATTTTTACAACTCTGGAAAGAATCCTAGTGTGATGTAATTAAAAGATAAAAAAAAGTGGAAAAGGAAGAAGGGGGAATGTAGGACTGCTTCTTGGCGAGGATATATAATACTGGCTCTCGCCGACAGACTGACTGATGATGATGGTGGATGAAAACTTGGGATAAAGCATGCACGAACGAAACAGGTCTTTTTTAGCTACCACAGGGAAACGGAACTCTTCTCTTGCTCACCTACGAATGAGTCCAGAGACTAGTTGTACGTAATATTTGGATTCACAGCTTTCCGGGAGCTCAGCGATTCTTCACTTTCTACGAGTTGGGCACGCTTCATTTTTATATCTACTCCATACTTTCGACCTACTTTATTTAAAGCAGTTGAGTTTCCTACTGACTCTTCTGGGCAAAAATGTAAGCTAAATAGAGAGCGCAACAGACGAAGATGATGATGATATTACATCTCTCTTCCTCTTCTTTCTTATGTACTGGTCTGAGCTGCTAGCTCATGTTGTATCTACTCATTTTCAACTACACCATTGCTATTTGCTTTTCGCATAACACGTGTGCGCAGCTAGAAGACGCGTTTTTCGCATTCTCTGGCTAAGCTCAGGATCAGTGTACTAAAAAACATCCTTTTTGCCCATAATATTCACGTTATTTTTCACCATCCAGTCTCCACTTTCTCCGACATGGTGTTCCTCTCGAAAAAATGCACCCACTCCTGTTGCTCTTGCTTATTTTTTTTGATAAACGACAAGAGGATGGAGAAAGTACGATGTGTTTTGTCACTTTCACGGTAATAGAGATTCATGCGATAGCACCAATAAATACGACTGTATAGTGTATAGGAAGCCATACAAAAAGACGGAAGATTTAGACGTATCTGAGCCTGAAGTACAGTATGAGCCCTTGTTAACAAGGTACTAATACAATTTCATGTATGAAGTGAAACGAAAAGTGCTTTCTCCACCAACCATGGACCCTATAATAGAAATGGATGTCACCATCACCTTTTTAAACAGCACTACTTATAAATACATGGATTGCAAACGTGGTTTATAGCGTAATCGTTAAAATAATCATTCCTCCGTACATTGTATTGACCAATGACTAAGTAACGCTAATATTTTGAAACATTTCATAATTAAAGTGTGTCGATAGGATCAAAACATTGCAGTTTGGGAATGCAAACGTTAATAACTAGTTTTCCTTTTTTGTACCTTTTCCGTTTAAAAAAGTAGGCAATCAATCTAAGGAATATTTACTAACTTTTGAAGTCAGTTGTAGAAAAGAGCAAATCGACCGTGAAAAGTTATAATGTTGCAAAAGCATCCCATATCGTACGAAATTAAGCTAATGCTAGAGATTCGTTGTTTATGAATGTTTATGAATTCGAATATGATAAAATTATACTTCTGAGTTGGGAGTATGCAATTGGGAGTAAATATATTAATTCAAACATTCGTCCCAGTACCCGAATTATCCCTTACATTCGCATAAATAAAGAGGAACAATACATTGGTAACTATAAATTGAAACCGAAGAGTAAACATCAGTGACAGCTCAAAACGTAAAGGTAAGTAAAGTAAACCCACGGTAAAAAGTATTCGACATGATATTCCAGAGTTTGGTTGGGGCAATAGGAGATTTTAGGCAAGGGAATTATTATACACCCGGTGCGCTGCCACGCTGCCAGCAGCTACGCTAGGATGACCATAAATTGCTTTTCTCAACGCTGTAAAATAAGTTTGAAGTTGAAATGAAAATGTTCCTCTAAACGTAAATAATGGTACAATTGGCTCATGAATCATAATTAATGATGCTTATAAAATAATCACTGATATCATAATAATTTCGAAAAATATTTTATTACCAGTTTGAGAGAGTCAACACAAACTTTGCGGTGCTTCTACTATTCATATGGGCATATGGCATATAGAATGATATAATTTAAACTGTGTAGAATTAATAGAACTTCTATTATTAAGTTATTATTAGCCATTGTTTGAAGTTTGAAGATGTCAAGATTTTTAATTTGTTATCTTAGACTATGAGTTTGCAAAAACTAGCCGTAGCCTGATGTTGAGTTTTCAGTTCAGAAGCAAGACTTCTTACAGAGGAATATTAATATTGCTGTAACAGTATATGCAAAGAAGCCTTTACAAGCGCCCATATAGCTTATTGTAAATGTTTTTTGAATTACTAATGATTGAATCTGATATGTAATATGTATTGATACGCTCAATGAAGACACAAAAGTTAACTACCTAGAATATATATCAAGATCAAGTGATCAAGTTGGTGAAAGTACATTATGTATCGATCGGAAATGAAGATTTCTCTCAATGCCCCCAAAGGTTCATCATCATCTGTCATCCGGATCCATCTATTATACCATCTCCTATATAATACAGTAAACATCAATAGTCACTGATGATCAGAAGGGGTAAACTAATACCTTAGAGTTAGAAGTACGGAGTAGAAACATCAATAATATTATTATAGTTTATTTCATTATTGAACACAAATTGAAATATTATTAGAGAAGTATGCGGATTGATTGATGGCAAAAAAGATAGCGTAACTGATGATAATTTATGGTTGATCAGATTTAAATGCTTTATTTTCGACAATATTTATATTCTCCTGTCTGTACTATTAGTACTTGCATTCAACATTTACTACTCTCATCCCATCGTAATTTCGATAAACCAAAAAGATTACAAATGAATGTGTATAAATAAGTCGCGAGTTGTCCCATTTCTGATTTCAAGTTCATTCTTTCATCCACCTGACAGGACAATACAACAAACGATACGTCTAAAAAATAAATATCATGAACGTCCAATACATTATAGTTATTTTATTGCAAAATGTAATGCATAACAATATAATGATTTAGCTAACCTTCCTAAAAAATAAAACATATTTTAACTTCCTACTAGTTGCTGCTACCATTATCGCATACTTTTCGCTGCTTCTTTCTCTTCCTTTTCGATTTCTAAAAGACGTATTTCAATGTCTTTCGTATCTAGACCGTGATTACGATTATACTCCAGAACTACATGCAGCTGCTGTTTCTCTAAACCAGGCACTTTTTGCCACAGGGGTTGACCAATACGTTCATCAACGTCATTTTCTTCTCTCAAAGCCAAAAAATAAAGCAAAAAGACCCCCGTACTAAAAACGACAACGTACGGTTGATACCACGGCGAGTCAGGGAATGGGTCACCACTAAGGGTCTCGTAAGCCGTATACTGAGCTGCTTTCGACGTGGTAAATTGTATTGGCTTATCTAAATCATCCTCATCCTGTGATCCAGATTTTCTACATTTGGGAGTAAACACGTTCAACGTTAGTTATTAGCAATCGATTACTAATTTGCAACAGTTATATTTTTATACAATCAATCAATAGTATATTTGAAGTACGCAGTTACTTGTCTTTGTCTTTGTCTCTCATGATTGCTGACATCGAAAGGGGTGCCCTTTCTATCCTGGAAATCGGATAAGACAAGCCTCGTTGTAATAGTCTTCCTCTAATCGAAGCAGAACTGAATGAAAGTGCACCGGTAAAAGCAGAAGCACGGAAGCCGGAGCACACAAACTTACGCAAACAAGTGTGTGCCATGTTAAATGACTTCATGAAAGAACTGAATTTCTCCTTCAATCAAAAGTTTAATTGATCGCAATCGGGAAAAAATATTAAATTATATAATATTTTACTTGATAGTCACATGTTCTAAATAAATGCACTTAATTTCGGAAGGGAAAATACTTTCTCGCACGCGCACCTATTGCAGCTGATTTTCACAGGAGAAACACAAAACGGATATAACATCAACCTCATCAAACATTGAGAAATTTAAACAGGTAGCCCCACAAAGGACGCGGAAAATGTACCTAAAAGGCTAAAATTATTGTACACAAAAGCACACATGTATCTGATATTTTTAATCAACTCCCTACAATTTCATATTGATCTTGCTATTTGCTCACTGATTTTCAGATCAGGTTTTCCTGATGACAGACAGTTGTATAAAATTGTATTTACATTTAAAAATTACATTTTTTGTTTATTCGATTAAATGGCAAATGCCTCGTTTACCATTATAATTAGCCTTAATAAAAATTATGCTGTATGAGTCTATTATTTTGTAACGTGAGAATTAAATGTAAACATTTTCTGCTAAGAAAGCCAGTGGTGAATTTAATACCGTCAGAATTAAGGAAGTGTCAAGTTTCTGTTTGTAACCTCCGTCATTTTAGCAATTTCAAGTTTCAAAGATGCTCCTTAGTGGGGCTAGAAAGAGGAAAAGACTATTTAATAGCAGTCAAAAGAAGGAAAGTTCAAACCTCTTCAGTTCGAAAGTTTTGTGTTGCCATTAAAAATTTCAGTTCTAATAAAGGGAGTGAGTGTGAAGCTGGTGGAGGGGCTGTCGTCGCAAATCCAAACGAAGGTTCTGAAGATACTATAATGAAGGTGCTGAATGTTGCAGAGAAAAATGATGCGGCCAAGCGTATTGCCAACTTACTTGCAAATGGAGCGGTTCAAACTGTAAGTAATACTTATTGAATAAATATTTTAATTTTCGTGTTCGAAAGAGACGAGGTCAGTATATTTATTTGGATAGTTGAAAGTTAAAATGTCTGTCTATGTCTATGGTAAAAAATAACGTGGCACGTAAATGTTCTATTTGTTCCATTTATAGCGCCCCACATTTTCCGTATATAACAAATTATATGAGTTCCAGTACGAATTCCGCAATCAACCATGTCAGATGACGATGACGTCAGTATCCGGTCATTTATTGAATCAGGAGTTTGACAGCAGATTTCGGAAATGGCATTCTTGTGACCCTGTGGAGCTTTTTGACGCACCGGTCATTAAAACTTGTCAAGAAAACATGCAAAACATTCAAGTAAGTGTGGATTATTATTTCATGCCGAATGTTGATTTGATAAATTGTTGTCATTTATATAGATTTTTATTTTTAGAAAACCTTGATGCAACAAGCTGCATATCATCAAGTTCTGATTATTTGGACGGATTGTGATAGAGAGGGAGAAAATATTGGCTACGAAGTCATATCTGTTTGTCAGCGAGTTAATCCAAGACTACAAATTTTGAGAGCTAAATTTTCTGAGATGACAAAGCAAGCTGTTACAAGGGCTATGAGTAATTTAATTCAACCTGACAAGCGAGTTAGTGATGCTGTAGACGTCAGGTCCGAGTTGGATCTGAGAATCGGAGCAGCTTTTACAAGATTTCAAACGCTACGTCTCACGCGTAAATTTCCTACAGCTTTAGCAGATCGTTTAATAAGTTATGGAAGCTGCCAGTTTCCTACCCTGGGGTTTGTTGTCGAACGATATAAAGCTATCCAAGATTTTATCCGGGAAAACTTTTGGAAAATTGATGGTAGTTACTAGTAGTTAGAAATATATGCTTAAATCACATCTCTAACTAATGATTGATTTGTAACAGCGAACATTTTGAATTGATTTAGTGTCACACAAAGTGGATGATTACCTAGTTAACTTTAGTTGGGCACGTGTGAGACTATTTGATCAACTAGCAGTACAAACTATTTATGAAATGTGTTTGGAAAATCCGTCTGCAAAAGTCGTGAAAGTTCAGAGCAAACCCAAATCAAAATGGAGGCCTGTTGCTCTTGACACAATTGTAAAAAAAACTATCATTGCTTGTAAATATTGAAGTTGAACTTTCATTTCATACATTTGATGCATACATAAACTTTTAACCTTCGTTTCTTTTATTAGGAGTTTGAAAAACTATCATCTAGAAAACTTAGGATTGGAGCAAAAGAAGCGATGCAAATTGCCGAGCAACTTTATACAGCCGGTATAATAAGTTATCCAAGAACAGAAACTAACATATTTCCACCTGGCTTGGATCTTCCCAGTTTGGTTGAACAACAAACCAACAGCACCCAATGGGGAGGTTAGGTTTAACACTCTGGAAAAAATATTCGTACTGTTTATCTTAATGTTTAAGTTCCTGGAAACCGATGGTTCGAGACGAGAGTAAATTCCTTGTATTTAAAAAAACGTATGTGCTGAAGTTTTATTGTATATAAGGTTTTGCAACAAGACTTTTACATCAACCTAATGGACCCACTCCCCGTAATGGAAAGAAATCTGATCAGGCACATCCTCCTATTCATCCGACAAAATTTGACAATTTGAACAGCTTCAGTGGTAATTGGTAACATTTAATTAAGTGACGTATTATTGGCTTGCATTAAATTATTGTTATTGGCGTATTGGATTTCTCGACATCTGTTCTATTTCTTTAGATAAACATAAACGAATTTACGAGCTTATCGTTCGTCATTTCTTAGCTTGTTGCTCAAAAGATGCGATTGGAAAAGAGACAATAGTGGAGATAGAAATTGCTGATGAAAAAGTATGACTAAAGTTAAAAGTTTTTGTATGTCGGCTCAAAACGTTTATAACTTAATTTTTATCTTTCGTGTGGTAGTTTGTTACTAACGGCTTAACAATAATCGAAAGGAACTATCTAGAAGTTTACATTTATGACAAATGGAGTGACAAAGAGCTACCAGATTTCCATGAAGGAGAGACATTCCGTCCAACCAAAATCGAATTGAATGAAGGACAAACTTCCCCTCCTAATTTATTGACTGAAGCCGACCTCATTTCTTTAATGGAAAAACATGGGATTGGTAAAAAAGACTTACATTTTGTAAATCACAATTCTCAGTTATATATAAAATTGTTGTTAAATGTTAGTAATAAACTGGTTTTAATTGCATAAATTCTTTAAACTGCACAGGTACAGATGCAACTCATGCAGAACATATTGAAACAATTAAGAGTCGTCAGTACGTAGGTCTACAGGGAGTTCATTTTGTACCCGGAAAACTTGGAATGGGTTTGGTTGAAGGGTATGACGCTATGGGATTTGAAATGTCAAAGCCACATCTTCGAGCAGAACTAGAAGCCGACCTTCAAAGAATTTGTGAAGGAAGAAAAAATCCAGACGTTGTTCTGCGGGAACAAGTTCAAAATTACAAACAAGTTTTTATACAAACAATGGATCAGGTGGTTCGGCTGGACGAGGCGTTAGCACGGCTTTTGAATGATGGTGGTGCCTCAGCTCCACCTCCTCCTGGGAATCCAGGCGCTGCTGGTGCAAATCGGGGCGGAAATAACAGAAGGGATGATGATGATGACGACAGTGATGACGGAAATGATAACAGTAGGACAGCCTCATCTCTTCAACAGCGGAACAGTAATTACACCGGAAATAATTCCACAGCATCAAGAAATAATAGAGTCGCACAATCCAATAGTAGTATGCAACAGAATTCTTATTCAACACAACGGCACACATCTAATAATCAAGCTATTTCTGAAGAAGTATTATGCTCATGTGGGACAGTTCCTGAGACTAAAACAACGAGAAAAGAAGGTCCAAATTGTGGACGCCAGTTTTACAAATGTGATACATGTGGGTTTTTTCAGTGGATGAATGAAACTGGAAGTAACTCAGTTCGAAACTCAAACAATCAATCGTTCCAGTCATCGGGATTTGGAACTCAAAGTTTTTCTAGCAGCAGCAGTATAATGGCTCCACCACCACCTCGGCAGCAGGGCTCTTATTACTCAAATACCACTCATCAGAGAAATCAGGCCAGTCATTCATCTACACGGCAATCGCGCTCCAACAATGACATTGCTGGTGACATTCCAAAATGTCAATGCAATAAACCAGCTGCATCGTAAGTTATTTCATGTTCTTACTTATATGTTTCTGTGATATGAGACGTTGAGTACGTACGTTGCGAAGCGAGATGAAGAAAAAATATATTATAATTCGATCTCACTTCGGATGCCTGATTTCATATTCTTTGTATTTTGTTTGCAAGGTATACGGTTAAAAAAGAAGGCGTAAACAAGGGGCGAAAATTTTTCGGATGCGCGATTCCTTATGGAGCTCAAGAGGAACGATGTGGGTTTTTTCAGTGGGATGTGGATGGAAATATCAATCCAGATGACGGAGCCGGAAATAATTCTTCATTTCAAGGTCGCTCTAGGGGTGGATCTGGTTTCTCAGATTCCTATTCTGGAAGAGGAAGTTCTAGGGGTAGAGGAAGAGGTAATGCAGGAGGTGCTAAGCGAGCAAGGCGGTGTGGTATATGCCACCAGGAAGGTAAAAACCTGCAATATCAGAAACTTTTGAAATACAATTTTATGTCACCATTACGCAGAAATTCATTCAAGTTTATCTTGATTAGGTCACACAAGACGAAACTGTCCATTAACAGGAGAAGACGAAGAAGAAGATGAGGGAAGCTACTAATGCAACTGTAACTAGCCGAATGTTTTTTTACTTGTGTATTTAAGTTTGTATTAAAAGTGAATGTATAATATTGTAATTGGTTTGTACCTTTTTTAACCGAACAAACCTTTTAGTGATTTGTTAAGTAGTAAAATTTTTTTGAACTCAACGTTCACAAGTATTATAAGGCAACGTCATTTTTAAATGTTGTGTGTGTGTATGACATAAATAATTCATAGACTTTGTAAAAGTTTTCAATAAATGAGTTACATGAAAAGTTAGCTTATGTAATTGTATAGCTCAATAACGCACAATTAGTATATTCTGCGTACAACGAGAGTGCTATTCATATATACGCATCTCCTCGTAGTAATGATAGAAATACTGAATGAATGTCCTCTGCCCGTTTGAAATGCAACACACTCTAAAAGTGTGCCTTTCTTAGTGTGCTTACGTTTAAGTAAACTATTTGCAGTAGCTTCTGCTGAAACACTTTCAAATGGAGAAACAGCATTGAGTGAATAAAGAGAAAGTTGGAAGATATGCGCCAGGGGTTTGGATGACTAAGGTAATGCGAAGGTATAATCTGATGAACGGTCAGTATCAGTACAAGTAGTACATGCATTTTATTACCAGAACGTTCACCGTTCACCTAGTACCAGTACCTATTTATGTGATCTCTGTATTTCATTCACAACATACATAAAATCTAAGTCAAATGTAGAACACGGTGCAGCAATACTTACAACATTAGGTATGTCTTATTTTATAGCACCATACCATAATGCAAGATCTATACACATTGTACGTATGGTCTTGATAGTAGTAGTAAAAGTATATAGCTGCAGTCCGCAACTCCATACACAATGTACATGTTACACACGATGACGTTATGGTTTGATGTAACGAGGAAATGTGAAATGAATGAGATCTAATGAATCTTGTAATTTGATCAGGTGTCAGAAGGGCAACAGTATTCAGCAACAAATCACGTTTGACGTTGTAGCAAGTGAGCTGTAAAGCTGCCAACGCAGACATTTTACTTTGGTGTCTCAAGGATCAATTAAGTTGAGTGCCTACGCAGTGCAATATACGGAATGTGGATTAGATGCACAGGTGATGATTCTCATCGCATGCGTTAAAGATAACGTTGAATGTAAACATGTGTTTTTAAAAACCGTTTTAAAAAACAGCTGATGGAGCGCACATTTCCTTTTGCAACAGCTCCAGATTGTGAATTGGAATTTCTGTCATGTGTCTGTGTAAAGCTACGGAAATGTTGGATCCATAATAATTTAGCATAAGATGTAAGAATCGTGCTTGATTATATATTTGTAATTCACTCCAAATCCTGACATTGACACATTGATTATTGTAGGCTGAATTTTAACTGTTTAATTTTGGTTTGTTGAAACAGTTACACCTTAGTTTTTCAGTCAGTAATTTCCAGCCAACTTCTTATCGTAATTTTGTTGAATGACGCATGTATTGAAAAGGTTGACCATTAACTCCATTTCAAACCTTCCAACAAATTACAAAGGTATTATTGATTATATTAATGTGCTGCAACAGCTGTCAGATTCCTCTAATGTCTAAAGCATTTCAGATCATAAGCCATAAATGTGAAATAAGGTCTTGCTATTTTTTCAGGAATGATCTTAACGACATCGTCAACCTTGAATACTCATGACTCATCAGAGGAGAAGATATTAAAGTACTACTGACTACATATTTTGTAATCCCACCTCGTTGCAATTAAGCATGACATGGCCAAACGCGTTGACAAGTCCCGCTTCGAGCTAGAAGAACTGGGATTTCGCCGTAACGAAGATGAATTTTTGGAAAGATTGGTTTTACCCACTGATACCCTTCAAGGGGTCGCTCTGCTGTACAACACAACGGTACGTTTTATTGAATGGAATTGGAATTGGCGAATGTAGCTCAAAGTTTGATTTACAGACGTGGAATTTTTCATTGTTCCTACATATGAGTCGACTAGTAAATGCTAAATGCAAGTGCCTAAATGCACTTACCATTTTTGGTTCTAATATACTATTCCTTTTTATATTGTAATGAAGGTAGCGGAACTGAAAAAGGTTAACCACATAGTATCGGAATCTGAGCTTCATGCTCGTCGTGTGATAAAAGTTCCTTCCAAAGGCATCCTTGTGGATCTGACTGAAGATGCGGCAAATCCTTCCAATAGAACTGACGTTGGGGGTGCAAGTGCCAGCATAAATTTAGATGTTATTAGTGATGAAAGCGACCAAGAAAATAACGGCCAAGTGTACCTGAACAATGTGGATTCAGTTATAAAAGAAATCAAAGTAAAGGCAGAGGTTGCAGCTGCCAAGTCGCCTATTTTAAATGGATCTGACAGTCCAATGTTGTCTCGTAAGGGTATTGTTCCTCACTAAATCCTAAATGATTTTTTAATGATTACGAATTGGCGTTTTTAAAGTATATAGCTTTACAGTTCGCAATTTTTTCTTATTCGCAGATTTTGCCAGAAATAACGGGGAACTGAAGTGGTGGATGCTCTTACTTCCATGTTTAGCTGTATTGATTGGCTTTCCAGTGCTATATTTCCTATATAGGGAACAAGTCGAAGAACCTTACCATGACCATGACCATCATCATCATCATAATCACATACACAATACAGATACATCTAATACATAATCAGTGCTGTTTCACATCAGATTGTATTTAAATGTATACCATAGCCCATAGACAATTACGGTGTCTTTCAAATTATGGTTTGACTTTCAGTTTTTTTTGCTCGAGAGTAAATCGATTTGTCTACAATAATGCAACGCAAAAGTCAATGAATATTTTATCTTTAATGATGATGTTTCATGTATAATATATTCAACGTTACAGGTACGAAAATAATGGTTTTTAGGTAATTTTAAGTGTTTTATTGTTATAACTTAAGTGTTTGCTTCTTGTCGCAAAAACTAGTATTTCATTTTTGAAGAACAGTAAAGCTTGTTAAATTACACTATAGAGCACTAGGCTCGTCAAGAAACGCATTTAGGTATGTATCGGCCCGATTGTATGCGATAACGCTGTATAAAACTAATTCACCGTTATTTGAAAATCTTGTAAATGTTTATTTATAATGTAAAGAATGTATGATCGATTTGGTTGTATTTTGAAATATAATGGACGAGAGTAAAAAAATAACTTTTTACTTGATGAAAAGTCATTTTGTCTGTCAACATCCCTGTATGATTTTTGCAACTTAACGAGTTCATAAATTCAACATGGAACATGTTTCTAAGCCGAAAAAATAGACTTGTCTAAAGTTCTTAAAAAATCTAGTAATTAATAATAATTATCGCGAACAATAAGTCTGATGATTTCAATTCAACATTTCCCTTTCTTTCAGCTTTACATTTTGATTTTTTTTAAATATTTTGGCTTGAAAATTATATCATATCATTTCCAATGCATATCATGCATATACATGGCTACAAACCCTACGCTGGCTATGCTACAAAAAGGATCAAATGAGACTCATCATCACACAACAGTTTTAGACTTGTAAGAGCTGTAAGGCTTATAAATACCGACTCTTTTACAGTTTATGCCATACGCCATCCATACACGATATGCCATACCATATAACCAGTCAGTTTATGACTTTTTAAGTTCGGAAGCGATCCAATATTCTGAGTACTCACCTTATAACCATAGGTCATCATAATACTAAAGCGCTTAAATTTGTACCGTGAGCCACATTTTTTTAACATGGATAGGTATGGGCATTTTCCTCCCATTTGAATCCTATAGCTAGCATCAAATCTAAAACACGTATCTCACCCACGTTCTTTTACGGTTCCAGTGTCGATGATGCTTTGCTCCGAAACCCCTTTCCTTCTGCATAACAAACAACTCTCTCTGCTGCATCATGATTCATGATGGCTGACGGCTGTTATACATAAAAAAATGTTTTGTTGCTCTTATACTTATCCTTTTATACGTACTTTATGTACATTTTATGTATATTTTTATGTACTTATGGCTTTATAACTTTATGTACATCTTCTGATTCACTAAAAGAGACAAGTTGGTGGTGTACTTTGTACGTTACAATGCATAAAAATACAGTCTCAATGCATACAAATACAGCTTTTATGCATACAAATAGTCTCAATGCATACAAATACATTCGCAATGCATACAAATACAGTCTCAATGCATACAAATACAGTCGCAATGCATACAAATACCATCTTAATGAGTACAAACGCCCTAACCTACGGCACGTGCATCTTTACTGGCTCTAAGGATCATTTTGTATGCAAAGCTTCACTAATTATCCTTATTGATGTCACCTTATCCCTGTATGTACCTCTACACTACTCTAAACACTAAATTTACTAAAAATACATAAAATGTGACTTTCGTATATACGAAGCGTGCATTATAACGCGTGAAACCGTCCTTTGTATTAATTATGCGTACTAAAAAATGTAGAGAACTTCAAATTAATCTAGATGTACATAACAAGCACCGCTTCACGAAATTATAAGAAACAAATATCTTTATTTTGTAGTTTCACAAACCGTACTCATTAATAATTCTCAAATTGAAAAGAAGAACATGTTATTCACCAGTTTTATAATCCTCTTCATTGTCTTTGGAACGAACAACTGACGCATCACCTTCCACATTTCCATCCTGTTGAGAAGGTTCGATACTCCGAGAGGCGTTTACACCAGTTTGCGAAATCCCGGATGACACTTCTAAATCCATAACATCGCCAACGAATTCATCATCATCCTGAATTAAAGATTCGAAATGGACCTTTTCACTGGCCGCGACAATTTCCCTTAGCTTTCGAATTTCCTCATCCTTAGCATCGTTCTGCATTTGCAGGGCCGTCACTCTCTCATGTTCCATCCTTTTCACATACTGCACTTCATCAGAAATCTGTTTTAACCGATTTGCAATGGTTTCATTGTTACCCACGCCACAGTTCTGACAAAAAGCAAATCCCCCTACAAACATAGAACAATTTACGATCAATTTGAAGTAGTACTACGAAAATTTAACACTGTTTCTCTCATAAAAATGCTTACTCTCTGTAAACCGGAAGCACTTGCCGCATCTTCCCCAGCCGTTGAATCCCCAACCAGATCCTAGAGGAATACCCCTTTTGCAACCCGGACAACTTCCTGCAATTAAAAGAATAATATTTAAAATTTGATACACATTCAGAATCACACTTTAAAACAAATAGGATTAGAACAATAGAATTTACAATGCTTAAAGAAGGATAATATGTGGTCAAGGATCATTGTCTCCGGATCACAATTTTAATATAAACAAATAAAAAATCTTACCACGCCTTACAAACACCTGATTCCGGAGTATAATAGCGCAATGAGTACAGCAAAGATCGTTTATCCCCGGAGGTTTTGCGTAGGGGTGGAATTTCCCGTCGCTGTCCCGGTTTATGTCTCGACCCCCTCCTCTACCAGCAGATTTATCAGCTCCATTCATGGTTATCTACATTGATGTGAAAAACAAAAAATGAAGACATGGTAAGTAAATGATTTTTTGTTTGATATGGAGATTTTACTGCTAATTAAATCAACTATTTTTTACCAATTCCAAGCCAGGTTCCAAGCAAGCAATTTGATTAACACGTCGTCGACACGACACGTCGTCCCACTAAATATAAACTCGATGTTGGGAATGCAGATGGATGACCGTCGACGTTTTGCGTAAAATGTTGGAGAAAATGAGGTTATTTTGACAAGCACACAAGTAGTAGTAGTTTTGAAATCGATAACAATCAATTTCCTTAGCTAACAAAATGCTCTATTCCTTCACACAAAATATGAACTGACGACTTACTACGGACCAGCACACACTAAAAATCTGAACTGACGATCACAAGATTGAACATTGAACATTTAACACGAAAGGGATTTTACCAACGACCAGACTGTCAAAAACGCACGCATACCAAAAAACATCACGCAAGGAACAGAACAACGTGCAACATTTATATTACGGACAAAATCTCACATTCTATGTTCATTATCAGATCACCCCAGTGTGTGATCGCAGATTTGTATTTGTACTAATAGAGATTGTATTTGTACTAATAGAGATTGTATTTGTACTAATAGAGATTGTATTTGTACTAATAGAGATTGTATTTGTACCAATAGAGATTGTATTTGTACTAATAGAGATTGTATTTGTACTAATAGAGATTGTATTTGTACTAATAGAGATTGTATTTGTACTAATGAGGATTGTATTTGTATGCCTCGAGACCGCGTTTGTTCTGTATAAGGCTACTTCCACCTATCGGATTTTCACCTGTACAATTACATTGAAACATTGTCAAGCCGCTTGAAATCAAAGTTTTTGTCTGACACCTATCTGTGTTTACATATGCACAATTTTCTGCTTTATTGTTTTATTGTTTCTTACAAGCTGAATCCTCGACTGACGGTAAATGTCGTATTTTCGTCGAAAAAAGTTCACAGTAATCCCGATTATTTGGCTGAATTTCTATTGGTAAGACGACTTAAAAATATTTAACTATTCATATTTTATTGTACACATTCTTTTGCACTATCATTTAAAATTTTGATTTAAAAACCTGTAGATTTGTCGTTTCCTGTTCACAAGCAAAACTGAGCTGTATTTTTAATCAGTGCGCTGCTTGGTTCTGTCACCTTCGTCAAACCCCATTGAAAGCGTAAATGATTTTCAAACATAATTCATACATGAAATTGAATGTGCCGTAATGTTAAAAGTTGAATGTAAATAATAATTTCAGATTTTAATACTCATCTCATCACTACGAAACTAATGCTGTCCTAGCCACTCAATTACAATCGACATTTGGGTAAGACAACTTATTATATGGTTCAACAAAATTATTTTTCTGTTTGTATCAATAAATACTAAAAATATACGTAATTTTTATTTGCAGTTCATGGTTTGAGATCAAATAAAGTTGAAAAAAGCCAATAATTTAAACGTGGAAGTTAGCCGGATATTAAAGGGTGGGAGTAGCTGGACATTAAAGAGTGGAAGTAGCCGGATATTAAAAGTGGAAGTAGCCGGATATTAAAAAGTGGAAGTAGCCGGATATTAAAAAGTGGAAGTAACCGAATACATAGCAGTGAATGTATCCGAATATTTAGTAGTGGAAGTAGCCGAAAATTTAGAAAACATAGCCTATATTATTTTAACCGCACGCAACTAACGTGTATCATCATTTCACTCACAAAAAGTGATACCACCCACACACAAAAGCGGTACCACCCACACTCACAAACGTGCACTCACGAAAGTATTAGTAAAGAAAAAAAATTATTACATTATTTTTCTTTTACAAAGGTACACTTACCCACACTTGAGAAAAGGTACACTTACCCACACTCGAGAAAAGGTACACTTACCCACACTCGAGAAAAGGTACACTTACCCACATTCCAGCAAAGCTAAAGCAGGCTAAAAATAAAAATGAATACTGAAAGCATTACCAAGCGTAAAATACCTAGAAGACAAGAAGGAACCCCTGAAGAAAAGCGAGCTAGGCTTGATCGAAAAAATGAACAAGCTCGACTGAAGCGACAAAATGAAACTGAATACGAACGGCAGGAACGACTTGGAAAAGCCCGTGAGAGACATCGAATATCACATGAAAATGAAACTGATGAGCAAATAGCTGCAAGACTTGAATTGGAGAGATTGAGAATTTATGCTAACCGTGAAAATGAAACTGAGGAGCAAAGAAATGCAAGGCGTGAAACTGAACGTCTTCGATCGATTAATTTTCGTGTCAATCAAACAATTCAAGCAAACACCAATCAATCAACAGTTTTTAGATCTCTAGCGAGTAATGCCGAAAATAATGAATTATCTGTACCAGAAAACTACTTGGGTAAACTGGATATTGAATGCTCGCAATGTTCGTCTCTGAACTTTCCTGGAGAAATTACCGCAGGAAATAAAACCGAATTCACACGTTGCTGTCAAAAAGGACAAGTCAAACTTGATAAACTTGGAGTGTATCCTGATTTTTTACACAAACTATTAACAAACCAAGTTGTAGAAAGCCAGAATTTCATGGAGTGTATTCGTTCGTACAACAGCTCATTTGCATTTGCATCAACTGGAGCAATGGTTAAACCACCACCTGGACATGGACCATATTGCTTCAGAGTATGCGGGCAAATAGCACACCGTACTGGAACTTTGCACCCGATTGAAAATGAAGCAAGAAAATTCTCTCAGCTATACATATTGGATCCAGATGAAGCTGCTTATCAGAGAATGTCTTTGCCTGAAAACCAGGCATGCAAAAATCACTTAATGC